>JAMKCH010013552.1:0-57977 GCA_023653785.1 Ophioderma brevispina | reverse complement strand
GCAACGGACGAAACCACCGAACGGACTGGGACCAACAAAAGTAAATGCAATATATTACCGTAAACTTTGTAACGGGTTTACACATATTCTTTACTATCGTGAGATGAAAGAAGGTAATTTCATCTTGACTATTATGTGAGATGAAAGATGTAATTTCACTCTTTTTCCGCCGTTATCGATCACCACAAAATTGCTTTTATGGAAGAATTTAGTATTCTGTCTGTCTGCCACAGGCTAACGAATTCCGGCACAAACGTAAACGGAATACACCGCGCTGGAAACTGAAGTACGTGACTCATGAGTAGCTGCCTCTCAGCTATGTATAGCCTGTTATTTTACTGTTGGTGAGTTCTGTCTTTGGGGCAACTAGTGCCTTTATTAACCATGTAAAATTAAGTGTTAGGTTCACAGACAACAGCCCAACAACAGGATAAATATTTTAACGTTCATTTTTTTAAACCTTAAAAATGATCTACATAAAGTAACACAAAATTCAAAATCAGTCACCTGCAAACGTTCCACCCTTTTGATGTGACCCATCACATCTACATTTTTTCAATACGCGACCAGCTATAGTAGCTACAGCTAGTCTTGTTAACATCCAAGGTATTACCAACCTAATCATACACAAAACTGGTGGGATACCAGATATGTCTGAATTGAGGTTATAATCCCTAATACAATATTGCCTAGTTATTATTCCATTGGCCAATCATCTACTTCTATGAAGCAGTTGGAGTTTTGGGATGAGAATAAAGACATTGGCAAGGGTGTTGAAATTAAAGTCTGACTCAGAGATTTCGAATATTTTTTTTTTTTTGTTTAATAAATGAAAAAATAGTCCCAACTAGTAACTAAAGAAAGTATCCTAAAATGCACAATCCGAAATTAGTGAATCGGATTTTTCGTTTTTGATGCAGTAAACATTTGTGTGGAGTGCTTAACGTTCCCATAGTGATACTGTGTATAACAAAAATTCCGGATCCGATTTATATAACACAGTTGTGATTTCTAATATGGATGATTCGATTTTAAGCTTAGCATTTCACACAGTGTTAGTATGTGGACAAGCATCTATGTACATGCAAAAAACACGATTTTTTTTGGAAATTTGGGGCGCCCTCAAGGTAAATCTCTCTGAAGGTCGGCGCTTTAATTGAATAAGTCAATTCAGACATGGTCAATTATTCCCTACGTTTTGTGGTCCCTTCCTTAGCTTAAACTATAATTTTTTTTAAATTGGTGTACTCTTTAATCTCTTCAGAGGAGTTGGTGTTCTTAAATGGATATTCCATTTGGAATCTACTCTGCAGTGAAAGACTAGAACCATACAGCATATCAGAGGCAATTAGATTTCATATGTGGGTACTCAAGGGCTAGTCCAGCTGAAATCCACTTTCTCTGTTGAAGACTTGCCTAAATCTGATACAGAGGTACTAATTATGGCACTGGTGGTACAGATTTCAAAAAGGAATCTGTCACTTTACAGGCACTATCAGTGATTTGCTAAATCAGAATAAAATAAAAATCATCAAAAATCAGATTTTTTTGTATGTCTGTATTCAAGTATAGGTATCCCACATAACCCTACAAATATAGGGCCAGAATCAAACCTAATAGGACAAAATCAGATATTTTAGAGGCCATTAGTGTCCGTAACGACACTTATACAACACATAATTTCATGGAGATCTCGTATCTTTAGAACACTACCATTTCCATCCTTTTCTGTCATTCTTCAGTTGAAAAAAGTAATTATACTAATTACAACAGGGCTCTCCTACACTTTTAAGCTATTCCTGCAAATTTCAAATCTTTGACTCTCAGATACATCACTGTAGGTCTTTAGTAGTTATGTCTTTTTCAATTGGCCTTCAATAGAATCAACTCATTTTTTGGGCCAACTCACATGGTCCTTTTTGAAACCACTCCGCTTTCCAATAATTTCTGTTCGAGACAAAATTAAATCAGCTTACTTCAAGGTAACCTTTCCAGCAAAAACCATTTGAATGTCCATGGCATTTTCAGTAAATTTAATGGACTGTATAATGTCTAATTTTGGAATTTTAAATTTTTATTGAGTCTTTCTTTTGTTCCAAAACCAGGTTTTGTTATCCTTTTTGTTACTCAATCATTTTCCAACAAAAGCAGTGCTTTAAAGGGTGCAATGATAGATTTCACATAATGAGTTCTCCCTAAAAAATGGGAAACTCCTGATTATTCCACAGATGGTATATGCTTCCTATCAAAAATTCCCTCTGCAAAGATTAAGTTGAGAATTATCTCTTTGGCACAAAACTTGGAAATTTCTAATTCCTCTTGGAGCAAAATAAATGCGCCTTTTTTATATATTTGACAGCTAATCATATAAGAATCAGCATTTGTTTTTCACTTTTCTGTAGGCATTACAAGGTACAAATCTATTGTGTGTCGAATATTATGGAATCACTACATGAACAGAAAATTGGATGACTTGTGATCTCTTGTTGCCACCTTTAGCCCCGGCACTATCTATCTCCTCTTTAATCAAGCTGTAAGCATTATTTTGATTGTTTACTTGAAGGTAATATCACGTAATGAGTCAAATCAAGATACTGTAAGAATAAGAATAGTGTATGGGTTTTACAATAACACCGGAGATATTTGAAGCACTATTTTGATTGGTTACTCAGAGGGCTATCTCATGTTGTTCCTGTAACTGACCATCACACAGATTGTAATCAAAGGTGGTATGCATGTGGAGTTAACTGTACCCTGACATATCAGCCAACTTGATGGGTTATTTAATAGGTTTATAACAATGTACTTGAGGCAATGGTAAAAACGCTTAAGGTGCTTATGGGATAATTAGGTCTATTTTTGATGGTTACTACAGAGGTTTTTTAATATTTTATAAGCCATGTAATGAACCAATCACGCTACTGTAAAGAAAGGTGGTATACTTTCCAATCAAGCTAAAATAGTGTGCTCCTATCAGGCTGCCATTTTGTGATTTCATCACCTACTATTTTATTCATTGTTTACAGATATCCCTGAGAAAATCTTATTCCAAAATTTTAGTTGATCCCAATCTTGCGGTTTTGTGTTATTAGCATTGCTTTTTTCCACTTTTCCATACGCCACTGTGCTGTAATTTTTGTTCGTTTATGGTTATTTTATGTAATTTCTGTCCGTTTACGGACAGAAAATACAAAATTGGCAAATTTTTTACAGATAACTACCTGAAATTGGGACGTAAGATTAGGTACACGTTGATTACTAAGCAAACAGTTCAAAGATGATAAAAAATCCTCACTTTTTTCATACCTGGCCAACCTTCCCTGTTTATAGGAATCATCCCTATTTGAACTTTTCCAATTTAAAAAAATAGGGATACCCTGATTTCTGAAATTGTCAAACAAATCGTGGCAATATTGGCCAAAAAGTCCTAAATATTTTTTTGGGCTCCTGAAGCTCTTCCCTGCAGCTTCAAAAACACTAAAACGCAGTAACTCAGAGACTATTGGATGCCCCTGTTGTACTCCATAGAGGCCCTAAAGTGATCAGAAATAGACCCCACCAATAAGGGCTTTCTTGATGAGGTGTTCGCACACAATTATTCTGATTTTTTGGGGTTCTCTATGTTGGCAGGTATTTTTTTTAAGTAAGTCGAGGGACGAGGTTGTGATCACGAAATGCTCCTTTAAGAAAGAAGGAAAATACCACTGGTATTTGCAGTGATTTTCATTGCAATAAATTTGATATCATCAGTGTCTTAAACACCTGAGATCTACCGGATTATTATATTGGTTATGGGTTTTTTTAATGTTATTTACCAATTGGGAGACCTGGGTAAGAGAAGCTTAAAGGTTTTTTTACAGATAACAAAAGCTCAATTTTGGGGGGTAATTAGTTTTACTAAAAACCTTTTACTAGGATGGTTTCATGGATGTAATGAGCAAATCAGAGGACTAGTAAGAATGGGTAGACCGGGGGGGGGGGGGGGGGGGGGGGGGGGGTGGTGGGGGGGGTTAATTTTTCATTTATTCTAATTATTTTTAAAAAAATTATTGTCATCAAACAGTTGATAATAGTAAAGGATCTCTGAATGGAGCTTAAATAAGCACCATCAGTGATTTGCTTAAATCAAAAAGCAAAAAATCAATCATTGCATGTCTGTAACAGTATAGGTAAGGTCCTAACCCACTCTCAAGTGATAAGACAGAAAGCAACCTAATAAATACAAAATCAACTTTAGTCATTATGTCCATACGGACACTTTACTATAGAGCGGGAGCAAGACTTGGGCAACATCATCGTTCAAATGTCCCACTACATCGCAGCTTTGACACCTTTGGTAGTTAGTATTGACCCTCTACATCATTGCAAGATAGTGTATTGGTGCCAATTTATGGTGCCACTTTTCAATAGGGGCCATTTAAGTTTACACAGGGGTCAAACTTTTAAATTAATCCAATCGTTTAAATGTATGCCATATTGTCCGTCTGTCATAAGATTACAAAAATGTATAGTTTTTGTACCATCCTATTACGCATTGGTTTTTAGAGTTTATTTGGGTAAATGGCTACAAGTGCAAAAAAAGGTCAATTTCCATTTGTACAGGGGTCAAAAATCAGAAGTTGCTCCAACTTTGGTTAAAAAGTGAACAAATTGTTCATCTAGAAGAAAAAACTTAGTTTTTTAAAAAAAAATGAATAGTTTGTAGCATCTGCCACCATTGCTAGTGAGCACGCTATGTGACAAAATATTTCCATGGGGCAACATAATCCAATTGGCATTGATTGACCTTCTTTGACCTTTAATCTCGGTAAGTAAACATTTAACATAATCAAACTATCTTTTTGGAGTCCCCATTCCTCAGGCAATAATTTGCAAGCATTTAAAATACAATCAAGTGTACTGTCATATTGACGCCCTGCACAAATTGCGTTTGACCTTTTTTTGCACGTTTAAGCCTTTACCCAACTAACTCCAAAACCAATGGTCATAGATGGTTACAAACGAGACTTTTTGGAATCCTTACGACAAGACGGACAATATGACACACATTTCACATGATGGATTAATTTAAAAGTTTGACCCCCTGTAGCAACTAAATTGGCCCCTAATTGAAATTGACACCACAATTGACACCACGAACTACCTTGCGTTGATGTAGAGGGTCATACTAACTCCTAAATGTGTCAAACCTTAGATGTAGTCGGACATGAACGAACTCCCTAAATAGGACCTTATGATATCTGCTCCTGCTCTACTACAACATGAATTGAATGGAGAGTCACATCTTGAACACTGCCATTTTGTTTTTCTCTTCTTCTTCTTTTCTGTCATTCTTCAGTTGGAAAAAGTAACTTATGAAAATACTGCAGACTTAACCTTCACTTTTGAGCTATTCTTGTAAATTTCAAATATTTTGGCCTCTTATCTCGGTGGATCGCTGATAAGTGTCTTTTAAATTCCTGCTTGGTTTGGCAAGTTGAATACTAGTGATTGTCCCCTTTTTTAAAAAATATGTTCCCAAATCAGAATACTCATATCATCTAGGTCCCAGAAGAGTATCAAATTCAAAATATGCTTCTTCTAGTCCTATGAGCAGAAATCAAATTCAAAATATTTCCTCTAGTCCCCGTAAGGTATCAAATTCATTATTCTCTCTAGTCCCGTAGTTTTAAGAGTGACCTGATTCATTGATACAAATTAGAACATGAATCAAAACACATCAGCAAAAATAACTCTGAGGTACCATTGTCCTCATGTAGCAAGTGTTACTTTTCTGCTTCTTATAACGGTTTATCGATAACAGGTACCACGTCTAATAATTTTAAATTGAAAATGCTCCTGTTCAGTGGCGTGTAGATTCATTGAATAACTGGTCTCATTAGGTCACTTATAGAACCTCTGGAGGAAGCAGGGGACACATCAGCAAGCAGGCCGTCGCCATGGGGGCACAGTGTCCTCAAAGAGGAGAAGAAAGAAGAGAGGAGTAAAAGGAGAAAAGAGAGGAAGAGAAGAGGGAGAGAGAACCCTAATAACCATGCCTGTACTAACATCAGGGGGATTAGAGGAGCGGAGAGTGTGTGTGTGCAGGTGGGGAATGCATTGTGCATGTGTGGTGAACTAGTGAACCTTCAGATTGTGACAACTGACGTGTAGACATGTGTGGAGAGTAAATTATAAGCAATGAATTTAAAATTTTAAAAATGCTGATTGATATTATGTATATTAAAGGGCCATGACTGATCTGATAGCCTTGTCCCCAGAAAACCCGGATTTTGTACCAGCAGTGGAAAAATTATTTTATTCCTTGATGAAAGCTATTTTCATTTACCATGTGAAACTCTTAGGGCCAATGATGTTTGGTTAGATGTTATGAGCGAAAATGTGCCCCATTTTGGTCGACCAACATTAATTTTACAGATACTCTATGGGGCTTACAAAATCGTCCATTTCTAGCTCTCATTTGAAATCTTGTCGCAAAACTTTACATACAGGTTTTGACATCAAGATGCATCCAAATCAAGATGAAACCATTACAACGTAAATCAGGCCATCCCCTTAACAACAGGGGTTTATCAGATCAACAACTTTCTCGTTCCCCTCATTTTACTCATCAAATTGAGATTTTGGTATCACAAAAGAAACCTTCATCTTTTCTCATTACCAGTGGATTTAGGTCTGAACATCCATTTCCTTTTGATGTCCCGGCAACAAAACTTATCTAAACTGGGTCAACCACTTTATCAACACACCACTTCCTATGGGGCCAATTGAGTACAGGTTTTTTTTGCTTACTATCCCCAAATGGTTAAAACCAAGTTAACTCATATGATGTTGTGGGATCCAGTGTGAAAATAGTGGATCCAAAACATATAATGAAAAATGGGATGATTTTTGCCAATATGATTGGTCTCGCTTTGACCCACCGCCATGTTCTCGAGTGTTAAAATAATTTTTGAAACTCATAGCTGGCCAATAAATATTGATGCAATCAATCCAATTTTACCCGATTATTTTTGGTGCATGCTCATGTGAAAGAGAAAACATCATTTGAAAAACCCAGCCATGATAGGGTTCATCCACCTTTATAAAGTAGATTATTTTTCTTTGTTAGAAAGTGGACTTTAAAGTAAACTGAACATTCTCTGCGTCTTAATATGAATGGACTTAAACCATAAAAGGTATACATATAGGCCAATGTTGCCACTTTGCATCCTACAATGTCGGCCAACATTTTTGGCGAACGATGATCTTAGTTATAAAATGATCCTCCTCTCCCCAATCAATGTTGACACATATTTTTAGGTTCATGTGTTTTTAAGACCATCACATTTTTGGAATTTTGGTGGAACAGAGGAGGGGTAAGAGTGTTAGGGTTGGTGGTTCAAGCTTTGCATTACAATTTAGTACTTTCCAGTGCATCTTATGGTCTATTATTAGGCCTTAATTGATTAAAAATTACCCCACATGTGTGCAACAATTTGACCAAGATTGTAGCTTGAAATTAATAAATGCATTTCTGGAAGATTAGTGCAATTTAAATCAACATTAACAATTTCACAAAACTTGTATTATAAAAAAAATGACTTAGCCTTGTAGTTAACAATTCTTTGTCTATATTCTTCTGAAATTTGAATACTTTTTTATATTTAGACCCTGTATGGATTTGTTTTATAATATCTTGCATAACAGTAATATGACAATAAAATTTTAATTGTACAAGAAAACCAGGTCGCATTTGTAACATGATTTAAATTTTTATCCCCTGGCTAAAAAGCCATGGCGGCTAAAAGCCATGGGGGAGATTGTGACAGCAATTCCTTCTCTATGTCTGTGTGTTATATTTTGGGAGGTGGAGCTAAAAAAGGTGAATTTCTAGCAGATCCCAATGTCCAGATGACGAAAACTTGGTATGTGGGTAATGGGCATGCAAGTAATACCCATGCACTGTGTCATCATTATAAATAATCAGGTAACATACTAAATGTCGTCTTCAGTAGATAGTAAAGGTGAAACCAAATACCCAGGGTAATAGTACGTAAAGGTCTGTCTTCAGTAGATAGCTAAAGGTTAAACCCAATACACAGGTAACATAGTAAATGTCTGTCTTCAGTAGATAGCTCAAGGTAAACCAATACCCAGGTACATACTGAAATGCTGTCGTCAGTAGATAACTAAGGAAAACCAATACCTAGGTAATACTAAATGTCTGTCTTCAAGTAGATAGCTAAAAAGAAACCCAATACCCAGGTAACATGCTAAATGGCTTGTCTCAGTAGATAGCTAAACGGTAACCAATACCCAGGTAACATGCTAAAAATGGCGGTCTTAGAGTAGCCTAAAAGTAAAACCATACCAGGTAAATGCTAATGACTTTTGTCTTAGTAGATGGCTAAAAGTAACCAATACCCAGGTAACATGGCTGAAATGGCTGGTCTTAGTAGATAGCTAAAAGTAAACCAATACCCAGGCTAAGGTAAATGCTCAATGTCTTTGTCTTTAGTAGATGGCTAAAAAAAGGGTAAACCCAATCCCCAGGTAACATGCTAAATGGCTGTCTTTAGTAGATAGCTAAAGGTTAAACCCACATACCCAGGTTAATACCAAGTGGCTGGTCTTCAGAAGATAGATAGCACTCAAACCCATATTGATGTACATACCAAAGTTGGTCAGGAAGTAGCTAGCTGTTTCATGTATAGCTAACAGCAAATTATTGATGTTAACACACTAATGTATATATATCTCCAGAAGCTATCTTCTTTTATGTATCCAAAACCCAGTGGTCTCATATATCCAGCAGATGTTGTCAATGTCGGACTGCTCATTTGAATTCTGCAAGGTCTTTGTCTGTGCATATTGTTGTGCTCCAACATTGGGTAGACAAGGAGATGTTCCATTGTCTGTGCTGCTCACAAGCTGTTTGAAGTCTAATTCTCATTTATTATGACAACATTTCAGAATATTATAATTAATATATTAAAAGCAAAAAAATATCAATGGCGACACACTTTTGAGACTAAGTTGGCGTATTTATTTATGCACTAACTAAATCCTGTGTAAATTTTTGATGAAATCCATGCGGGGCAAAATATGATTTTTCATAAAAATCTAGTTTTACACGCTTTTATGGGAAATAGGCATATAAGAGGGTGCTATAACATACAAATTATTACCTTTGTAGGCTATGGCCATGGCAAGAAAGAATCCGCAATGGATTTTTCTATTTTGCGGATGGTAATAGGTCTTCTTGCATGTCTCTACTTATTATCACTTTTCAAAATGTGTCGCCATTGCTTATAAAATGCTCTAAAAAATAAAAGCCACTTTGCATGGGGTCAAAACAGCTGTGTGCTGTTCCACATCACAGGTAGTGTCTGACTCTGCTTCCAGGTATAGCCCCAGGAGGCATTAAGCGGGGATCAAGCGATTATTGGCATGGGTTGAACATTCCCAAGATACTTGCACATAAGTAGCACAGGGCATAGTGCAATGATCTTAGGATATGGGGACAAGCACCCCATCTTGTGCAGTGAGTTTTTCAAGATGTTATTGTGTGAACGTACTTTACTCTTCGTCTTCTTGATGTTGGTCTTAACTTTTTCCTGGACCCGTGCTAGGCAACTTCATGGGTTCCAAAACCATGGACTTTAGGGATATAAAGAATGGCAATATTGACCTCCCGTTGGCAAAATTGTGTGGGCATACTATCTGATCTCGGGTTGCAGTTTCATTGAAAACCGACCCTCGTGCGCGACACTCGGCTAGAATCCTAGGCCGGAAAAAAGGGCCTGCGTCAGAATTGCTGTCATCGCTACTTTGATTACTGGTTCAACTTCCAGTTCACTGCACTAAACACAATGGAACCGCTGAGCGAATCTGGGCTAGAAGTAACCCAAAGTCTGTGGGGAAAAGTTTTAAAAAGGAGAGAGAGAGTGTGTGGTCCAAGGTACTCCTCGGTAGACAGGATATCACAGTTGGCTCCAGCACTTCCAGGGGGTTTTCAGACCAGGTACTTAAGCTGACGTTTTGGCTTCATTATTTGTAGATGGAAAGCACCACACCTTGTGTCTTGGATGGATTCGCACGTAGGTGGTTTTTCCCATAAGGAGTTAGTTCATTCTCCAAAGCTTTGGGGGAGAGTCTCTCTTAACAACTGTGAAGATCGTCTGCTGGATAAACGACAGGTTTTCCTGCACTCCTAGGTTGCCGGTTGTGGTCCCGTGGTATAAATGTTTGAACGGAAGGTGCGAGCCACGGCTCTCCTTGTGGTAGTCCATTCGTGTGCCTACGCCATCGGCTCTCTGGCTCTAGCTGAACAAGAACATCCTTTGTGCAAGCAATCCTTTGATTGGCTCAGTCAAGCGGATGTCCGTGGTAATTTCCAGAATCTTAAGGAGTAAGCATCTGTGATTAACAGTGTCGTAAGCTGCTGATGATAGATGAAACACGACTCCGGTTTACCATTATCTCGAAACCATCCTCAATCGTTGAGTTGATACTTTGGCTTGGTGTTGATTTGTTTCCTGGCTGGAAACCTGCTGTTTCTGGTATGATGTGTTAGGTCTAATCACAGGTGGGATGCGGTTTAGGGGGCGCGTGAGAATTTCAAAGAGCTTGTAGTATGGCTGAGGATTGACATTGGTCCCGTAGCTCTTGGGATTAGATGATCTTTCCCAGCGTTAGACATGTGTCCCTTTCCTCCATATTCTTTGGGAACCTGTTGTAAATAAGGCAGCAATTGTAGACTCCAAAGCTACTCCTTTGCTACTGGCCAAGTTTTTTCAGCTGCTCAGTTGAGATGTTTGTCAGTGCCTACTGCTTTTCCTGTTGAAATTTAGCAATACTGTTTTCCAGTTCATCCATATGTTTGAAGGGTCGAATGAACCAGGGTCGCGCTTTAAACCACCTTTGGATTGAGTTTGAAATCTTGTCATTTAAAGCAGTTGGTGGCAACTTGGTTGGGTGTAACATTTAGCTGCTGTGGAGTTTCTGTTTGGATCCCTCGAAGCTTTTGGATGGTAGACCATACTTTATTGCTGTTATGGGTCATATGGTGTGGGATTAAAGTGTGGCCAGGTTTTAAGCTTTCTCTGGAGATCCTCTCCGACACTTCCTCTCCTTTAGCAGTTTTTATAGCTGAGAAAGGAAGGTTCAAACATTGTTGCTACTCTTGATATTCTTTAGCACATTCCCTCCTTGTAAAGGCCTGGTATGTCATTCTGTCCTACCAGCCTCTGTGGTATGAATACCGGCAGTCTTTTTCACAAGTTGGGCAAGTTTGTCCTAGTTATGGGGTTTTGGAGCACAGCATCTCGTTCCCACTCCTGTTCAATTACTCAAGTCATCAGTGAATCCTTGCCAGTCTGCCTTTCTGTAGTTAAATCGCTAAAAGGCAACTTTGTCTTACTGCAGCGTTGACTTGAATACCGATTTGTCGATGGTTGAGTTTAGTGGGAAACCGGCTCCAGAACAGCTTGCTACACTGGGTAAGCTTTTTTGCTAACAATAGCCTATAGGCTATATAAGTCTCTTCCAAACGGGTCACTATAAATGACAGCAGCAGCTCTTAGGGTCATGAAGTAAGATGTAATGTTGAATGTCTTACCATTCTTCCATATCTTGTCCGTCTTTATTGGTTAATTGTACCCCATTGGGTGCGTATGGGCTGTTGAAATCGCCAATGGAGTTTTGGTGGAATTCCGAGATAGAATTGACAGGTGCTTGCAATCTCCCTGATGGAGGTTTGGAGACTGATGTACAGAGCTGATCTCAATGGTGAGGACTTCGATGTTGTGTCAGCAGACAAGAGGTTGCTTCTACAATGTGCTTTTTCACATATGCGTGCGGCCGTCCATACTGGTCGATGTGGTTGTCTCGATGACAGACCATTCCTGGTAGTTGGGCGATGACTATCAGTTCCTCTGTGGTTTCCTGCAGACATAGGACATTGCATTAGAGATTGTTACAACATGTCAACAATTCTATAACTTTTGGCATTCGAAAAACTAACATTCAATAAAGCTAGCCTAAGTCAAGGCACATTGGGTCCATTGGATTGACCTTTCCCCAAGTTCGTGGGTTGGCCCACTGCAGCGAACGTGTTGTGCCAATGAGTAACGGCGCTTACATCAATTTACGCGCTCTTCATCACCCAGGTGTAAATAAATGGTACCAACATCATGGTTCAATGTGGAAGGTAACAGACTCGCGGTGCAGAGAGTGGGGACAACCCCCACCCCACGCAAAAATTTATAATACTGAGGAGTCTGGCCCCAACGCTAAGCAAGGGGATGGGCACTCTCCGCCGCTGACTTGCTTGGCACAACACTTTTACCGTTACCTTGCCTATAGTCAGGCAGATCCCTTAGAAAAGGCCTGCGCTGGCCTCTAGTCCTGATTGGTGTACTTGCAGAATTTATTTATGGAAGAACAGTTCTTGGTGGTAGAGGCTTCACTGGCGAGCAGTTACTGGTAGGGGAGACCACAGGACGGTTCTCTACTTCTCCCCCTAGCAAGAGGTGAGAAGTATAGCTATCAATAAACCAATATTGAGGAACCATCCAAAATTGTCTGTCTTGAGAAAATATCTTACAAAACCACCCAATGTCTTCAGTTGATAGCTAACAATAAACCATATTGAAGTCACTTTCAACTAAGACATTTTTGAGGTAACCTAGTAAATGTCTGGCTTCAGTAGCTTGCAGTAAAGCAAGTTTTTGAGGTGAACATACCAAATGTCTGACTACATAAGATACTAAGACTGAGCTAAGAATGACCAAATCTTGAGGTAACTCGCCTAATTATCTTTTTGTAGACATCTAACAATCAACAATTTGAGGTACCATAACCAAAATGTTTGTCTTTAGTCTTGCAATCAATGTCTTATTGCAAGCTAGTACCAAGATAGCTAATGAATTAACAAATATTGAGGTAACACACCTAATGTCGTCGTAGGTACAAAATACCCCTGGATTTTTTTTCTTTAATGGGATTCTTTGTGCAACATTAAGACGTTGTAGTTAAGCAAGAACTCATGCTGCAAGAACTCACGCATCCTATAGGGCTTTCTACTCTCGGTCACTTGCCGTGCTTAGCCTTTATCATCGATTCATCGGCCCTCGTTGCGAAGTATCACTCCGCGACACACAACCCTGCGCATACTTTCTAGCTACTCCGAATTTTATTCAATCGCAGTTCTGGTTCATCGGAGGTGATAAACAACCGTGTGGTTTGTACGAGGCCGTTTGCGTTTGGCACCCTCTATGTATCATTGTTTCTACCATTCAGTGAATAGAAAGGCTTCTAAAAGTCATGTTATTTCCTATAAAGCGCTACCAGTCCAGTCCTTGCTATCACTTCATGTAAAAATTCGGCGCATTTTTATTCCAGTTTACACGGCGGCCTATGGGATCCATCACCACAAAAAAAGCCGCGCTATAACTTAACTTCCCTGTACCTCAAAATGGCCAACTGTGACTCAGCGTAGACAGCCTATTGCCGCCACAAACATAACGTGCATAAGGTTAAACTATTTTGTACAAGATAAACTTTTTTGCAAGATGGATAAAAATAAAAATGCAGTGATATATCATTGTAAGAGGCCAATGCTTTCAATTTTGTCAAAGTTTGTAAGAGAATTAATAATTTCTGCATTATTATAAGTGTAAAACTGTCCTAAAAAAAGCCTAGGGATAAAGAACATTCATATGGTGAAATGAAATTATCCCATTATTGTCCAATTATTGGCGGGACCGCTCCAGAAGACCTAATTTTACGGACCATTTGACTTAAGGTGGTTGTTCCGATTTTTTGTATCTTGTTCTCCACTTGATATAAGCCTGGCACCTGCATACACTTACATCAAGTATCGTTGAAAGACTTGCGGTTTTGATCATAGAAGCGATAATGCAAATTGCAAACCCTATTAACTACTACTACTGTGTTAAATTGATTTAACACTAAAACGTCAGTTTTTTTGTTATATCTTTCCAAATGAAGTGGGATTTGGAGCTGACATTCAGTACGATAATGAAGAAAAATACGCCTTTCATCTGATATCAAAATTTATACTACTTCCGGTTAAATCAGGGGGTCCAGAGGCGCTTCGGAACAAGCAACCTTTTAATGACGTTTGGATGACCCAACATGACCTTGAAACGACTTTCATAATTTTCATCGAATGTTGGCCACAACCACAAAGTTCCATGAATTTCCAAGCATTTCCGGTTATTGACCTTGATTTGACCTGGGATGACCCCACATGACCTGTCAATGCCTTTAAAAATTTTGGTATATCAAATGTGGATTACACCCACCAGATTTCCATGACTCATACACAACATTTTTGTGATTTGACCTTGGATGACCCCACATGACCCTTCAAAACAAAATTTTGCAGAAGCCCCTTAATCCACCCACCTAACGTTGAACCCCAATCTGGTACACCTCGTCCTACATCATATATAATATCTTATTACATATTAAGATCACACTATCACATGAGTTACAATATATCATCCACCAAGGACCCAGTTCAGTGGTTTTTACTTGTACATACATTGAATTGAACGTGACCTTTTGTAATCTGGGTATCATATATCATGCCCAAAAACCAGGGGGTGTAATTTTCTAAATACAGTAGCGAGGAGGGCACTGAACGGTGGCCAATGGAAGTGAGATTTTACGGATTCTCATAGTGATACCCAGAGTCCAGAGGGTTTTTTAAGACCCGTCGGAGCAAAATCGTGGCACTTTGTGATAGAAGTATACCTTTGACACACAGAGTTAATAATATGGACCATCTCACTCATTTTCAAACGGGGAACCCCAGCTGGATTCGACCTGTGGCGACCATGGTGGTCATTTTTTCACCAATGGCCGCCATTCTTATTTCAAAGTCTTATATCTCTGTTATTAACACGATCGGAACTTTATTTTTGTGTCTATACCGTGTTTCAAGGTCAGAGGGAATCCAAATAAACTTATCTTTTTGTATCGGATGTCAACCATTAATTTTCCAATATGGCCGCCAATTTTTGCCAAAATCGGCGCTAATCTTTTCTAGTTTTTGGTTAAACAAATGATATTAGCCTGCTTTTTGTGTCTCTACCTATGTTTTCAAGACCAACATAATCCAATATAAACCAAATTATACTAAATATTTGGTATCCGTCCCTTCCTCCTCTAACAACATGGCCTACTTATGAGTTAAAATTGCCCATATGCCTTAACCGGAACACCCTATTATGCACACCTTAAGTTGTTTAGGCATTTGTTATATGTCATCTATATTCCGTCAAGAGTCCTGTGATTATTGAAATTAATTAAAAGATATCCCTGGAAAGTTATTATAGTGCAAATAAAATCCCTGGGCCGTGGTGGCGTCACCTATTTCCACCTAGGCTAAAAATCAACTGTAGGATATAATTATGCAGCTAATTGGATCATAAGAAGTACAGTGCAGTCAGGGTGACTTCGCACGCGTGAACTATTGAAAGTGCGGCCGCCTTCTGTATGTTTTCTATTTTTTAATTAATTTTACTTATGACAAGACTGTGTGAGTAAGGGTGGTTCAAAACCAATTTACCATTCAACAATTACATAAATCAATTAAAGTACCAGTTAATCTACTAGAAAGGTACTATACATTAATAACTAACCAGCCTTTTTCGAACCAATTTTTACATTTCCGTAAATCAAATCATATGTACACCGAGCACTACATAATAATACCACAATAATAAAATATTAAACGCGTAAAATTTTAGATTAGTGTATGGAATTATGAATAGCTATTAAACTTGAATTCAAATATACAAAATTCCACAATAGATGTATAATCAATATGGCGTGCTTAAGACGTTACTCTCTCAAAAATTCATGTAACATATAAATCCAAGGATACAATTGGCAAAATGGTGTAAAATCATTTTAAAGTTTCACATTAAATAACTCTAGTACCGCCATGGGAAAACTGTGTTATTTACAATGTTTTAAAACACTACATTATTCAATCGACAAAATTAAATATAAATTATCTATTTCCTGAATAGTACTTCGTTTTAAAACCGAGTAGGAGATTTTACCTCTGCAGTTTAGGCAACTGGTAGGGCCTAAGCTAATAAAACATATATTTATGTCTAACAGAGAATCTGAATGGTACCTATCTCATCATCATCATCCTTCGGCTGCTGAGGCGGCGATTACAACAAGATTTCTCGATGCACAGATCTATCTTTGGCACCGGTATTATATGTTATAGTCAAAATATATTTAGTTACCTTAGACTAACAAATGGGCCCCGCCATAGTTTTAAAATATGTTATTTACACAGTTTAAAACACATAACTTCAATCGTACAAAATTAAATATAAATATATATTTCGGTCCTGAATAGTACTTCTTATCAAACCGAGTAGGAGGAGATTTTAACTTCTGCAGATGTTAGGTCAAACTGGTAGGCCTAACTTAATATAAATAGAATTGATGTTCTAAACACGAATCTGAATGGTAAATATGTTTAAAGTTAACATTAGAAATAATTACTGGACCCCGCCCATAGTTAAAATATTTTATTTACACAGTTTAAAACACATAGTTTCAATCGTACAAAATTATTATAAAGTATTCATATTTCCTGAATAGTACTTTTTAAAACCGAGGTAGTAGATTTTACTTCTGTAGTTTAGGCAATATCACCTTATCTTGTAAGCATAACTTCTTCTCTCTAACCTTAAAATCACACATGGAACATTCAAGTTAGGTTTGTGGAAATATCCAATGTTCATTCCTTTCCCCCACCCTTGCACGGTGTTGTGGCACATCAAGCCTGTCTTCTTACTTATACCGTCCTCGGCAGCCTTTCGTTCGTACATCCACACTTGCTGATTGTGCGACAGGCTTCACCAGCAGGTTGAAGATTCATCCACAATCTCCGCCAAAAGTGTTGGAACACTTTTATAGGCCTACTTCAAATGCCCCCCTCTCCCCCCTGACAATGTTGAATCCTGAAATGTTGTTCTTGCCACCCTACAATAACCCAACATTGGTTGGTGGGGATAGGGAGTTCATGGATAGAGAATGCTCCAAGGCTCCCAACCCAAGTTGACATTATTTCCTATATATCGCTTTAAGAGAAAATAACTGCAAATAATCGGGGCAAAAAAGAACAGTCTGTGTCCAACACATTTTGGGCTAAGATTGCAGTTCATCTTCCATGCGCATTGGAATTCCCAAGCCCACCCAAAGTCTGCTGGACTTGGTAACTCTGGTGCTTTAATTATTGCTTGACCCCATTAATGACCTGCCACATACCCTACTCGCAACAGATGGCTGGGCTTAGTTCTCTTGTTTGGTGTGATGTTTCAATTCTCTACTTTCTGAGTAATAGCCCCGCCTTTCACTTCAGTGTCTACTTTTCTGGACTCCCCGGTGATACATGACACGACTAACCTCGCATATGGGAAGAACATTTCGTACATCATCTGTGGAGTCCTTCTTCGACAGTAGGCCTCATTTTTGGTACTCATTTTATGTGAATATCTTTTGTTATTTTATGGCCTTTTTAATGTGCAATAATTATTGTATGTACACTACATACTACACTATAAATGCAACACGTACACTTCGTAAATAGTTATAATAGTGAAAACGTGAAAGACATACTTACATTAACAACACCGGCATGATTGGATTAATAACCTAGGTACCGACACAAAGCAAGTCCGTATCATTATTTTGAACAAAGATAGATATTATAGTGAAAATTGGCGGCCATATTTCGAAACCAACATGGCTGACACCATATATCAAAACGTAATATTATATTAAGATTCTTTGCCATCTTGAAAACATGTGTATAGACACAAAAATCAATCACAAACCCTACCTGATATTATTATTTCAATAATTTTTTAATTATTAGTTAAAATATCGATTTGAGGTCGGTTTCATTTTGAGAGTTAAAAAAAATGGCGGACACAAGATATTTAAATATAATGCATATTTGGATTCCTTGGACCTTGAAACATAGGTATGACACAAAATCAAATTCGTATCGGGTTATTAACAGGAGAGATATGGATTGTAAATAAGAATGGCGGCCATTTTTTTTAAAAAAAATTTTTTATTTTTGAAAAATGACGCATGGTCGCCACAGTCGAATCCAGCTGGGGTCCCGTTTTGAAATGTTGCGTTATGTCCATATTACGTGTGTGCCAAGTGTTACATTTCTATCACAAAGTGCCACGATTTTTTGATAATCCTATGGACTATAGGTCAATTACTATCTGAACAGGATGAAAGAACTGAAAATACTACCCATGCATAACTGGTGTACTGTACTTGGGACTAATTGGGTGTGTGGATAGCCGTGGCATGCACGGAATAACCCCTTTCAGTGTGTCATCATCAGTGTGAATATTAATGAGCTGTTTGCATATTTGCTCTAATTGGATCATTACTAAAAGTTGTGGAACTTCTACCAGATCCCATATGAGAATATCACAAAAACTTATATGGGTAATGGCGAATTCAAGTAATACTCATTTCACTGTGTCATCATCATTTGTGATGAGCTCCTTGGGGTGAACTTTTTATCTATCTACCAGATCCCAATATCCCCAAATTTGAGGAAACTTGGTAAGTGGATAGTGGTGAATGCAATACAATGAACTGCGTCCTCCAATATTTGGTGTGTCTTAATGGAGCTCATTTGCATTAGTGATGTGATTGGCTTCATTAACTACAAAGGTGAACGTTTACCATATCAATGTCAAAATTGACCAAATTGGTATGGTGGATCAGGGGGATGCAAGTAATACCCTAACTATATAAAGGATTGAGTACAACATCGACAGATAAATGTAAAGGACATCGCCGGTTAAGGCCATAGTAAACAAAATTTATCTCTGGCTGTCTCTGGGATAAGAATGATGAAGGAAGCCCTCTATAGTATTCATGAGAGGGAAATGGATGACATTTGAAAAATGTTCAGCTTTTTGTAATGGGAGCGGTCATTATTTATGCGGGGGGGGGGGGAGGATTTCAACTTTTTTTCGACAAAAGTTTTTGCGTTCCCCCCTCGCTTCCGTTCAACAAATTACACACTCCCCCCTTGATCATGCTGTTTCCCCATTTAAAAGTTCATGTCCCCCTCGTCTCTCGTTGATGAAAAATTTCACGTTCCCCCTCTCGCTTACAAAACTTTTTCGGGTTCCCCTCAAAATCCTCCACCCCCCCCACCCCGAGTGTAAATAATGACACCTCCCTAAAGCGACATGCTCCAAAGCTTCCCTTTTGCTGGTTTGCGCGCCTACACAAATTCCAAAAAATCACTTTACGTAAAATTATTATACAGTTCAATGGGTAATTGAAATTCTATATGTCATGTGTGTGAATCCCCCCCCCCCAACCACAATGCCGCTTTGCAGGGATGTGCCTTATATTAAAGGGGTATGGCCCGATTTGAGGATATGAAGTTCCATCGTGATAGACTGGCCTTCACTCAGTTTCGCGCCGATATTTTCAATCCGTTTTGATGCGAGGCTAAACACGTGATTTTATAAGCCCCATAGAGTACTGTGTAAAATTAATATTGGTCGACCAAAATGTCGCATATTTTCGCTCATAACTTCCAAACCAACACATCCTTGGCTCTAAGATTTCACAGGGTAAATGAAGATGAAAAATAGTTAGCTTCTGCTGATACCAAATATTGACCAATTCCGGTAAAATTTGGGGCTTCTGGGGACGAGGCTATTAGCGATCGGGCCATGGACTTAATTAGCAACTATAATGTGAGTGGCTTTGTGGTTCTGGGGAGACCATTTTTTTGGATGTTTGTTTTCTGGGTGAAAAGAACGCAAATGGAAACGACAACCTCCCCTTCCATACATGCCGGTCCACACAGAGTTAACGTGCTCATCAGGGCCGTACGCAGGATTTATTTTGGGGGGGGGGGGGGGGGGGGGGGGGGGGTGCGGGACTTCGAAGAAAAAGGAGAATATTGGAACTTTTTTTCGGAAAGTTGACCTTTTTGGCTAAAAGTGGACCTAAACCCCCTAAATGGTCCTTTTTTGGACTTTTTGAACCTTCATCACCAAAAAGTGGACTTTCTTGTCAAAATTTCTCTAAAATTTGGGACCTGTGTATCAAAATTTCAGCAAAAAGTGGACCTTTTTCCCCTTTGTGGAATTTGGGGGGGGGTGCGACCGCACCCCCGCAACCCCACCCCCCCCCCCCTGCGTACGGGCCTGGTGCTCTGTATATTATAAGCGCGGTCATTCAAGTGACGTTTCATGGGTCAATGCTTTATCATTAAAATGAGGCCATTGTGCTGTGCTCCAGAGTCTGCTTGGGGTGTTGAAAGGATGAAAGACTCTTAATAGCACTCATTGCACCATATAAACTAATAGGGTGACCCTCCAGAAGACCAAATTTTAAGAAGACCGAACTATCCTCAGTGATTATCCTGTTAAGTGGATTTAAGAGTCCGTAGAGACGCGCTAATTGCCTATTGAAATTGACGGATGTAAAATACATCTTATCGTGCTGCAATAGCTCTGACGTTGCCACGTATTGGTGTTGGTGTTGTTTACTACATTTTACGGTATTTACAAAGAAAAAGACGCGTAAAATGTGTTCAAATAACGGGATTGTTATAAGACTCTGGGTTAGTTAAAATTGGGAAATTTTGTAGTATGTAGGCCCATGCAACTGATATTCGTATTTTATCCCAGCAAAACAATTATGTGAAACAAAAAGGAATGAAACGAATCAGATATTTTCACTTCCCTCTTCAAAACGTAAATAGGCCCATAATAGACCGTAATATCTGCTGGCGCTATACCCCGCCGTTGTATACGGGTGTTTCGCGTACATTAGGTGCCGTAGACTTTGTGTCTCCCGTTTACTAGTGACCTTTTGTTTATTTAAATTTAAACAATGAAGATATGTATCAACTTATCAATTCCATTTAACTTACAGCATTGCATCACTTTTCAGATTGATAATATATATGAAACATTGACTCATTACTTTTAATTTTTATGTTAAATTAAAGGTGCACTTTCCCGTGTAATGGGACACCAAGCCTGTGACAGAAATAAAAAATCCTAAACTTGTGTTCTTTGTTTATGAATGTGCATCAAAACCTAGAAAATATATGGCATATTGTTCTGATTTATTATAAAGCAAACACATAAAGCTTCATAACACAATAAATCTGACTGTTTTGGTATTAGCCGATCATATTATAATCAATGCAAGTCCATTGATTTCCCGTGTAAACAAAACCAAATTTTGGTGTCCCGCTTTCACGTTCTATGGGAACCAATGGTTTGTTCTGAGAACTGAATGATATTTGACATGCTAACGTTCATTTCAATTGCTGGCATACTACGTATTCATGCTATATCGTGCAAAGTTTTTAAAGACAGTGTGACTAAACCTTTTAAAATTTTGAATATCCTTGGTGATCTGTGGTTCCCGTGTAAACGGGACACCAAATGGTGTCCCGCTACACTTTGGGTGCCTGAAAAACATTGTTTTATAAGGCAGGCATGACCATTTGGTCCTATTTTTTGTTTAATCTTATTGTGCCCCTCAAATAACCAAAATGTACCTATAAAAATAAAACATACACATATCACATAGTAATGAAAATTTATCTTTTAAACAAATCAAAAAATTGGTTTGGTGTCCCATTTACACGGGAAGCGGAATGCAGTTTTTATTGCAATATTTTTAAGTTTTAAGTACTTTTTGACTAATTGATTGTTTAATTTAACGAGGAATGGTATTATCAAATTTTGTTCAAGAAATTATTGAGATCTTCCTTAAATTTTTGTGGTCCTTTTTTCTCTCAAAATGTCACAATTGGCCCCCTAATTTACGGGAAACACCAGCATCAGGACAAGATTGCGGTGGGTTTGATAAAATGAACTGACAGAAATGCGACGGTATCTAATCCTATGAATTAGATTGTTCAATGGATAATTGTCGGTCTTCAGATAATCGTTCTTGGTGAGGGAGGGAATGCCACTAAAATAGGTATTTGTAGTACTTTTTTACAAATGGCTGTCTCAAGTAGCCTCTTTCTAGCTGATGAAGACAAAAGATCTATTTAGGCATCCTTACGGATCCATGACAAAGGGAAGCTATGCAATATCTTCCTGTTTCTTCATTATATGTCTGAGTTTTTATTCCGGTCAGTAAACGCATATTTCGATGGTAAGAACTCATTGAGGGGATTGTGTTGAGAATGTGAAAAAAACTAAAAAGCCGTATAATCAGCTGAAATGACCTCAACTTGTCAACAGAAGAGAGATGCTTTTTAAACCATTACATGATTTTTGTATTGAATAGTAAAGGCTTCATACCAGATTTCATTGATAGATTGTCGTTAAGTCTGGGACACGCTATCGTCCTTTGTTTGGTGTCAATTCCCCCAGAACGGATAAAGTGTCATGAACATCGAGGCTGGGTAAAGAGGAGGATTAGGCCACGTAATGATTGTAGTTGTTATTGGTGACCAAAACTCTAAAATACTTAAATGATTGGCAAGCTGTCAAATATTATTTCTGGAACAGATTAAATAATGTAAACTTAATCAATTCCTATATCCCTTAGGACGTAAAACAACTTGGTTTGTGCCTAATACTCACTTATTCGTATCATTTTCTTATGTTGAATGCTTCAAAGTTTGTCAAGTTTTGTTGTTTGGAATTTATTTCAATGCATTGCCTTGTAATATTTTCTACGTGAGAAAAGGGACATTTTTTTATTATGGGCTTAATCTTATTTTGGTATCGTGACATCAAATTCTATTGGTACTCATTGGGTAAAGCATACAACCTCTCAGAATGAATGGAACCGTCGACACGCCCCGAAAACTTTTAATGAACTGACAGGAATAAACATCCTACTATAATCATGTCATTGAAATAAGGCATACTCGAGCTTACCTTTTCTGGATAGTATGGCCCTGAAGTTTTCTTATTTTTTCTCGATAGAAAGGTATTTTGGGAACAAAAAGACACCTTGCGTACATAAAGTAGTTTGTAAAACACCAACTCAAAATTGATGGTGAAAAAGAATATGATGATTGTAGATGGCTCCTTCTCTCTTATATCCGGCGACCTTGTCCTTTAAGGTAAGTTGGTGGGGAAGACCCAGTATATAATAATATTCCCTTGTATCATAACACAAAAAATTTTTGGTGCATGTTAATTCCTGGCGATTACTTTTACCAGATTGCCATAGCAACGTCACGCGTGTCACAATTAATCTACGTCTACTTTGATGGTGAGCTATAGAATAATTAAATTCCAATTGGCAGTTAGGAGGCGGTCATTTTCTTCGAAAGGGATAATAATATGTAAGCTGTGATGGGTCATGTATGAATACTAGAACAGGGATAAGAGCAATCATTTCCTTTACAAGTTGACACATGTGGGTATGTGCGGCCCTAAGACCCCATTATTCGCGTCTCTCCAGCCGCAGTTTCTAAGACTTCAGTTCAAGCATAGCCAACTGACTACCAAGTCCTTACATAACTAATTGGGTACAAATAAAGGAATGCTGTAGTTTCGTCGCACTCGGCGCCAAACCCCGAACAGTAGGCCTACAATAGGGATGATGAGCGTTTTTTTTTTTTTTATTTTACAACCTAAATAGGCATCAGATTGCATCTCTCAGCCCGCGCAAATTTCGTTGATACAGTCCTCTAATTGGTGCAAAATAAATAAAGGAAAATACACTGTAGTTTCCTCGTACACGGCGTCCACGCCTATAAGCGTTTTTGGTGAACATAATACTTTACATATAGGCCCTACTTTCCCTTTGATTAAACTTTGATTCAGCACCCTTCAAACTATAGAAAAAACTGCTTCAAAACCTTCTTCCCCAAACTTCTAGACTGGGATTATGGGTTTTTATACCCTAATATATGACAGGTTCAAAATATCTGACGAAACTCTAGCAAAACGGGCGGTCTCTGAGGTGATGTGATTTCTCAAATAGTATGTAAAATATGACTAATAAAAGTCGTCACAAGAAAATAATAGACTCTACCATATAATATTGCGCGAAATATAAAAGCACAAGCCCATGCTCGTGTTCACGATAATCTCGGGCCAGTGCTTTGTTTAGTTGCCAAACGATTTTTTGTGTTATGGCTGTATTGATTCATCAAAACTATATAATATAAGCTTAGTATTTCTTTGAAAGATTTTTTTTCAGATATGAACTATGTTAAATGAACAGAAAACTACAAGTGTACAAGTGCAAAACTGATAAAAACTAAGATTTGAAACTAGCTTGTGGAGAAGTATATACATGTATGCACCCCAGGGGGGCGGTCTCAAGGTTTTGGTTTGGGTAGGCAAGAAGTAAGCAAATTTGGACAATTTTTGGCTTCAGATGAGGAAATTTGTGACTAATTTTCAACGAATTTGAGAAAATTTTGAAAAAGACGACCCATTGCTCTACCAAAAAAACTGGCAGAAAATGGGGTCATTGATATACCAGAAGGCGGAAAACGAGACCAGAACGAGACCGAGATGTCTGTGGAACGACGCCCCGTATGGTAATTTGTGTTGAGTACCCCCCCACCCCCCCGACACGGAGCATGAATTATTTTTTTTTTTAAATGATTGTGACGGGTGATAACGAAACTTGTCCACTATATCCCATATTTATGACCCCACCATCTGAAGAAAGAGAAAATATATTTTTTTACGAACTGGAAAAACAAACAAGTAGAAGGTATACACCTATAAATCTTTTTGAAATGACACATATAAAAAAAAAAAGTCATATATATTGCAAATATTAAAAAAACGTTTAAAAAAAAGCAACTTGGCCCTCGTCTCTCTCAGCTCTCTCCCCTATATCTCTCCTTCCCCCCAACTCTCCGGAATAAAATGCACGGCTCTTATACAACTATCAAATCATGCTCATTTTGAACCATTTCAGCCATGGAAATAATAAAAATAAAGAAACTAAAAAATTAAAAAAAATTATTGATTTTATTTTCTTATAGCTTGATATGATCTGGGTTGGGCCGTGGCAAGGCAAGACCAAGACACAGCTCATTATGTGCTTTCTGAATATTACCAGAGGAGAGAGAGGTCGCCTTTAAACAGTATAAATTATAGCAGTCAGTAGTAGTTTACATTTAATAATAATATAACGGAGCGTGTTACAACAAAAAATTCATACAAGAAAACAGAGTTACTACTAATTTTAACGATAGCGAAAATCGTTGCAGGTTATTCTCTCGTTTTTTAAACAGAGTATGATCCTCTTCTCATTTTCTCTGGTATTGATTATAATGATTTTTCTTACCAAAGGGTTTTGAAAACTAGTGAGTATTGACGAGTTCCACTCCGTTAACTCGTTATTATAAACATCAAAATACACCTACTATACTTACTCACACCGTTTTGTGGTTCCGAAACGCCTGATCACGACTTTATTTTGGGCTCCAAAAATAGATTCAAAAGCTTCAAAAACTAAAGTTTCCTTATTAAATCTTACAATTTTTACGCATTTTGAAAATAATCATTTGCTAATTATTAAAAAATTTGTTCACGTTTAAGAGGGTTTTATTAAATAAAAATAACAAAATAATCACATTGCATAAGCGGAGTGTAATAATTGATACCAATTACGTAGTATAATTCGGCCGGGGATTTGCCCTCCCTCACTATCCGTTGTCACAGACGCCGCTCTTTGAATAATTGTGTGCCGTTTGGATTTGGATTTGAACGGCTATTCAAAAATGGAGGAAAAAACCCGTGTTATCATTTGCCGATCAATTGGTTATCGTTTAGGATTCCGGAAGTAGCACATGGAACACATGGTATTTATTTTAAGAGCAGGTAAGATCCCAGTAAGATACACGTTTGAAAAACCGGTACTGTAGAGAAGGGAGTAGAGAGCTTATAGAGAATCGAGAATTTTGGATACGGTCTAGCTTACGGTAGGCCTAAGTCGGGCAGTAATTGTGAGCATAGTTCGCAATGCAACCCTAATATACCGAGCAAATCAGCGCATTTCGACGAACGAATGACGTTTTCGTTATGCCGCTACTGATTTTAGTTACGGCCCCAAAATGACCGCAAAGGGTATATTTTTTTAATAAAAACGTTCATCACCGGTAAAGTTACTTTTACTATGTGAGCACCAAGTTTTGATCCATGAATATATCATGATACTTGCACTCTGCAGTGTCAGTGTTGCTGGCAAGAATAGTCGATTGTGAGACCCAGCAGAGGCCAAAATCATATTCATATGGTTTAGCTTTTATCCGGGAGTTTAGAGTTTTTATGTACAAAACAATTTGTATTTATTTGTCGCAGTCCAGGTCACATTCAAAATTGAAAGTTTGAGCTTTTGATTTTGTGATGCATTCATGAATTGCAAAATATTGCCCTGAAAGGAAGACATTTTTTTGATGATCCACAGCTCGTCCCGTTTGAAGTTCCTCATAAAATTGAGATTAAAGTGTGATGGACCGAGGGAAGTATAAAGTTTCATCGAGATGGAATGACTTCACCACAAAACCCCCCTCTGTATAGGTGCAGAGATTCCGCAACGATTTATTGCAACCTGTTTTAAAGATGACTCAGTAGATTTCCCGGGGCGCCCTCAATTTTCAAAACAATTGTGTTTTTTTGGCATAAACCATAAGCTTGTCCATATAATAATCACTGTGTGAAATAACTAAGGCTCAAATCGAAGGCATCATCTAGAAAATCACAACTTTGTTAAATTAGGATTCCGGGAATTTTGTATACACGGTATCCTATGGCAATGCATACTGGCATAAATGTTATTGCAAGAAACGGAAAATCTGATTCATCTTAACTTGGGAATTAAGCATTTAAGTGTAACTATTCTTTAGTTATAGATGACGATTGTGGAATATTACTACACAAACAAATTATATTTCAAAATGCGTGCGGCGCCTTGATGTGAGTGCTAAAACATGATTTTAAAGGTGCATTTCTTGATTCCAGCACCTCTGTTTATCATCGCTTCATAATTCTGTTATGACGTCTCGTGGAACGCCAAGGTCAGAAATACCTTTCAAACACAAATATAAAGAGCTTTGTGCACACAAGTGATAGGAATTTTATATATATAACGTTTTTCAATGATTTTGATGGTTAGGTTAAGGAATTTGGTATGTCCAAACAACATTACTAAAACAAAATTCACACAATTAGTTAATATTTATTGTCCTCAAAAATGTCCAGTAATGTCCCCATGAAGCGTTGCAGTTCAACGATGATATGTACTCACAGCGAAGACTTCAAACTGACAGCATGCAAAGTCCGCTTATAAATCCTAGGGTAATATTCCATTGGAATCTTCTCAGTAAGTGAAGGTAACTTTTGTCCAGCAGTTCAAGACGACAAGGTTACATAAGTCCTCGACGGACACTAATTTCAACAATGATATCAGTCAAAGATAATCACCACGGATTTCTATCTGTCCACAATTCTGGAAGATTCCCAGCATTTTGGCTTCAAAGACGACAGTAGAAATATTACAGCACTCTGCTCACATGGAATGAACAATAATAAATCCTGGCACTGTGTGGAGCATTAAATCTACCATATTGTAGATAAAACTAGCTATGACCATACTGTATAGCTGATTACAACTGGCTGACAAAATCTTCTGGCCAAGTCCATTCATATATACCACAATATTTCAGAAAGTCCCTAGTCTTAAATAGTAAACCTTAAGAATCATGCTAAGCATAACTTGCACTAGTGACCAATTGAAATACACATAAATTACTTATCTGAATCACATCACATTTCCATAATAACTTGGGGGGAATTCCTGATCTTCAATGTTTTGGATTCAAAGCATAAACAAGTTGACTCACGTTCTAAGTTACTCTTGGGGAATTCCCACTAACTATTGTGCAATCTAAACAGGGCCTTAGCAAAAACAAACTAGGGGTATTCCCCTTTCTCTCTTTTAGAGTCAACAAAGTACTTTACCGTGAGAGAGAAATCTTTCTCAAATAAAATTGAGGAAAAGAATATTTTTAAAAGTTTAATCAGGAAAAATGGAGCCATTAACATATCTTTGAGGAAAAGCTTATTCACATTAAATTTGAGTGATCCCGATCTTGCGGTTTTGTGTTATGGGGCACAATTCTTTTTCCCACGGCCCCATAGGACACTGTGCTGTAAATTTCTGTCTGTTTACAGACAGAAAATACAAAATTGGAATTCTTGCAGATACGGACCAAATTTGCATTGTAAGATTTAGGTTACGGTACAACATGGCTAACAATTAGGCTACGGTTTTTTCAGATGAATAAAAATCTCAATTTCTTTGATGTAAGTCGGGGGGACAAGGTAGTGGATCACGAAATGCCCCTTTTAAATCACCATAATCTAAAGGGGGGTCTTCACATTTATTGGAAGGTTCGCATCCAAAAGATCGTTAGTTTGAAGGTTTTTTATCTGAAATTTGTTATCCGAAGGTTTATTTTTCCAAAGGTTATAATGGAAGGGTTTGTTTTTCAAAAAAAAAAAGATTGTTTATTCGAAAATTAAATAAAGATTCGTTTAGCTTATTCCATTTCGAATCAGCAAACCTAAGGATAAACGAAACTTCTGATATAGCTTAAATGTATAAATGAACATTCGGAATAATCAAACCTTCGAATTAAATGTTCGGTAACATTAACGAACCTTCGGAATAACACTTACAATAGGTATGAAATCCTGTGTTCGATTAAACAAACCTTAGATATGACATCCTTCGGAATAACAACCTTCAGAATAATGAACAGCAACCGTTCTTGAGTCAGGGAATTGGGATTGTGGTAAAATCAGTTATATTGGTCAACTATTTTCTTGGAATATTAGTCAGGCTGAAAAATGAGCTAGGTATCACCTGGAAGGAAAGTTTATCTCTGTGGTTTTTCTAGATCAGAATTTATGAGGAATAAGAATATGTTAGGTAAAAAGGCCGAATTCCTGAACGCAATCTCAATCTAGGGGGGTGATTTCCAGGGGGTCAAAAAAATCATTATATTTGGTAATAGAAAAACAAATATAAGAATCCTGACCGTTGGTTTTGTTTTTGTTATGTTAATGACACTAAAGAAGATTAAGCTCTATTCAGGTATTTAAGTATAATATTTTTTTTTTTAAACTGGTGTTTTTTTGTTTTAATAAATGAGACATTCATTAATTATGCTGGGGGTAGATAAGTTGTAGGGGGGTCACTAAATGACCCACTATTAAGAAATACATGTAAAAAAATTGCTTAAAATATACAAAAAAAACCACAATTAGGAACGTAGTAGAGTAATTTGTTCACTCCAGAACAGTAGTTTCAGTGATAGTAGAAGGGCTGGTGGGGGTCTGGTGAGGGTGACAAAAGCAGTATTTGGGTGGCAAACCATAGGGGGGGGGAGGGTGCAAGTCAGATATGCGACTTATATGTGACTATACCAGATGAGTACGTAATCAGGATTTCAGTGTGGAAGGGAAAAAAATTTATCCATGTGGTTTTTCTAGATCAGAATTTTATGAGGAATAAGAATAGTTAGGTTTATAAAAGCCCGATTCTGAAGCACCACCCCCCCAATGCGGGGTTATTTTGGGGGGTGGGGGGGTGGTGGGTGGGGGGCCAAAAATACTACAGTTACAGATGAAGACAAAATTCTAACTGACAGTCTAGGACCATAAGAATTAGCATATTCGGGTATTTAAAGTATAATGTACTGATGTAGTAATGATGCAAGGGCAAATAAGTTGTAGAGGGGTCACTAATTCCCCCCCCCCCCCCTATTAAGAAATACTCTGAAAATCCTGATTAATAAAAAACATACCCAAGTAGGAAGGAAAGTAATTTGTTCAATCTGAACAGTTAGTTTCAGATGATAGTATAGTTCATTGTGGAGGTTCGGATGAGGTGCAAGAGGAGTAAAATACAGTCATTTGGGTGGCAAACCCATGGAGGGGGCACTCGAATATAAATTTGTCCGTATATGGCTACCAGGTAGTACGAAAATAGCTTCAGGGTGTGTGGGAGTTTTTCATAGATTAAAAAGTGGTGGTCATAGAAGTTTTTATGTTGATTTGTGAGAGAAAAGGGGGGAATTGAGTTGGTATATGGAAGCAAATGGGGGGGGGGGTTATTGGGGTTTGTCAGTTGATGTCAAAATGGGGTGCAAGGAGAGTGGGCATTTCGATATTTATACGCTTAAAAATTGTCATTTTTATATTAAGCCTTTGACCTGAATTTGATAAAGCGCTGTATCAATGTTATATTGTAAAAGGGACCACTCTCAAAACCCCTTTCCTCCTGAACCGACCCTATATATCGTGCCGAATGGTTAAATTAAATAGTTTTGATTATCACCTAATGTAATAATACTTTTGGTCATGATTTTACACATACCTAAAAACCAAACAGTAGTTTTAGTTGTTTTGTTTAAGAAATTATCCAATGTATTTTTCACTAGAGGTGTGCATTTATCCCCCACAGTTATTCACTGCATATATTACTACATCAAGCATTGGAATCTGCCACCTACCCCCAGAACTCTTCCTGTTTTAAGTTTTTACAGAATGTACACATCCAAAGTTGTTTAAACTCTTGGAAGTGATTTCAGCAAGGGTTCTTTTCATCATGTCATTTTTTTTTTTATGCCATTATGTTCGCTTTTTTAAAGACCTAAATAAACTAGATCGTTAGGTCTATAGGTTTGGTTGTCTAATATGTATTATACGTTTTTAGTTATTTCTTAAACTCACCCCCCCCCCCCCCCCCCCCCCGCACAGTTTTTCTTATCACATGAAGCAGGTGGGGGTGTGCAAAAAACAACAATAACTAGAAAGTTTTAAATTTTTTAGTTAAATGGTAATGTTTTGCAACCAAAATTTTAATGTAATTGAGGTGGGACCATGCAAGTGTATGCGATCCATGGTGGGTGGTGGTGGTGGTGGTGGTGTGGGGGGGGGGGGGGGGTGTGCTCCCATATCTCTATGGATATCAAATGGCCTGTCATTGAACCCCATTTTGAATCAAACTGACACCCCAATGACACCAATCGCTTCAAGCTACAACCAATGACACCCCTTTTTTAATAAGATCCAACATAAGCTTCAATGGCCCATCTTCGTACCATAGGGTAGGCCATATAAGTCGCATTATTGAGCCCCCCCCCCCCAGTGGGTTGAACCCCAAAAATACTGCCATTTTATCACCTCACAAGACCTCCACAGATGAACTATACGATCATCTCACTACATTTTAGAATGACATAAGTACTCCGTATTGTGCTATTATTTTTGTATATTTATTGTAATGCAATTTTCAGGTATTTCTTAAAGGGGTCTTTTAGTGACCACCTACAACAATTGACCCTCGTATCATTACTAAATCAAAGTACAATATACTTAAATACCCGGATAAGCTTAATGCTTAGCTCCACTACACGGTCAGTATATCTTATTTGTCTTCATATTACCATAATATAGTATTTTTTTCTTATTTTTTGACCCCCCCCCCAGAAATAACCCAACCTATATGGGAATGCGTTCAGAGTCGGGCTTTTAACCTAACATATTCTTATATTAATAAAATTCTGATCTAGAAAAACCACATGAGATACATAACTTTCCTTCCACCACTGATGAAGCTATTTTCGTACCATCTGGTATAGGCACATATAAGACATATGAGTGCCACCCACCCCCCTTGGGTTTTTTTTGCCCCCCCAAAATACTGCATTTTGCCACCCTCCAGACCTCCACAAGGACCTTCTACATCCCGGAAAAACACTACTGTTCTGGATTTGAAACCAAAATTACTTACTTCCTAATTGTGGTAATTTTTGTAATTTTAAGCAATTGTCACTGTATTTCTTAATAAGGGGGTCATTAGTGACCCCCTACAACCTATTTACCCTCGTATAATACTACTATGATTATACTTAAATACCTGAATAAGCTTATTTCTTAGGTCATTACCACGGTCAGGATATTTATTTGTCTTCATATGTACCATAATAGATGATTTTTCTTAACTTTTTTGACACCCAGGAAAATAAACCCCCTATATTGAGGATGCATTCAGGATTCGCCTTATTTAATACCTAACCATATTCTGATTTCCTCATAAAAATTCTGATCTAGAAAAACCACATGAGATAAACGTTCCTTCCAGGTGATACCTCATTTTTTGAAGACCTTCCATTTCATGGAATTTTTAAAGAAAAAGAAAAAACCTGTGGCTAAGGGGGACCCAGAACCGAACCAATGTTTTCGTCTCTTCTTTTTTTTTTAGTTTTTACACAAATCATGTAAAATCCTTGTTTTAGCCGTGAATTTATCAATTTTGGCAATTTTTTTTTAGAAAAATTTGTTTGTAAAAAAAAATGTTCATTTTTCTCTTAATTTTTCAGATTTTGGGGCTTTGTAGGCCAATTTTGAGTCCAGAAAAGAAAAAACAATTTAAAAAAAAAAAAGGCGATCTCACAGGCCACGACCGTCCGACCCTACTCGAAAAGGTCCGCTCGCCCGTAAACAGGGTTTTCTTTTTTCGTTCCCTAAAAACGTGCAACTTGTTTTTTGGCACATGTATGCGTCTAAGTGAAACACGATGGTGCACCTGTTGGGTGGGGAAGGGAAAAGCGGGGGGCGTACATTCTAACTGTTCCAAGGGAAATTATGAGCCAGAGTACAGTAATGTGTGCTTTAAAGTGTTGTATGAGAGATTCATTATGAGGGTGTCCCTTAAAATTTGAAAGCCCTGAAAATATTTTGACTATATGTTTATGTAAAGGGGTGGGATGTTTGGAGTGTCTTGGGGAGGGGGGATGGGGTGTCTTGGGGAGGGGGAAGGAGGGGTGTTTGGGAGGGGTGGGGGTCTTGGGGGAGGGGAGGGGGTTTTGGTTGTCTTGGGAGGGGGAAGGTGGATTGTCTTGGGAAGGGGAGGCCCGCACGGGGTGGGGAGGGGGGGCGGGAGAGGCGGAGGGCGAGACCCAAGGTGGGGGGGCGGGCGATTCGGGGCGGGCGGGAGGGGGGACCGGAGGGAGTGGGGGGGGGGGACCCAGTGGGCAGGGGGGAGGAAGGGGGCCGGGGGATGGGAGTGGCGGGGGAGAGGGGAGTGGAGAGGGGTGCGGGGGCCGGCGGACCGTGTGGGGAGGGGGGACGGGGCGGGGGGGCCGGTGCTGCGGGGTAGTAGGGGAATAGAACAAGGAGGATCGGGGGGAGGGGCGGATGGCGGGAGGGAGGGCCGGTGGGAGCGGGGAGGGGCAGGGGGGGGGAGCGTTCCCAGAGGGATGGGGGAGGAAAGGGGGGGCATGCGGGGGGGTGGAGGAGTCTCCGGGAGGGGTGGATGATGGGGGGGCAAGGGGGGGCGCGGGAGGGGGAGAACGGGGGGGGAACGTGGGGGGGGGGGCGGGGGGGAGGGGGGGGACGGGGGGGGGGGGAGGTGGGGAGGGGAAGGTGGGGGGTAGGGATAGGGGAGGGGGAGGGAGAGGGAGAGGGGGGAGGGGAGTACGGAGAAGTGGCGGGGCTGGGCTAGGGGAGGTGGGGGGCTGGGGATAGGGTGGGGGGGGATGGGGGGTTGTCGTTGGGAGGGTGAAGGGTGGGTGTGTTGGGGAGGGGGAAGGGGGTGGGCGGTGTCGAGTAGCGGTTTTTTTTTAAACATTTAAAAAACAGATTACCAACTGCCAGCGTCTCCAAGAAGATCTTAATTCTTTGTTTAATGGAGCAAGTCCTGGGAGAGATTATTTTTCATCCATTCAAAGTGCCAGGTCTTAAACTTAACCATGACGAGATTATATACCAATAAAATTCACTTAAAAATGAATGGGACCCCTTTGAGTGCAATTGATACTATCAAAGATTTGGGTGTTATTTTTCTCCGAAACTCAACTGGAATTGTCACATCAACAGAGTGGAGTGGTGAAAAAAATGTAATCAGAATTGGGTAATGATTTGCACGTAGGTATTCATGCTCTGCGCGAGTGACCTTTGACCCTTTATAGATCCCCTGATCAGGAGTACCTTGAATAAAAAATGGTAGCTGTCCTTTGGAGTGGTTGTGTACATCAAAACAAAACATTCGCTTTTGGAAGGTGTCCAAGGCGAGCTACCAAAAATTCATCCTGATCAGGACTATAAAGCAAGACTACGGCCTCAATCTCATCCCACTCACCCTCAGGGAGAGACAAGATGATTTGGTATTTCTTTTTAGTGTAAAGTGGTCATTATGACCTTGACCTCAACAAGTTTGTGCACTTCAGACGCAATCTAGCGGCAGCAGCACCAGCAGAGCAGCAGACGCGGGACCTCCCACCACAAGCTCCTCTTCGATCCATTTGACCTATGTAGTTAAAGCCCTCAGTTTTGCAGGGAGGAGGCACATTAAAGCAACCTATTTTCAATAGTATTGTTTTCTTATGGAACCAGCTCCCCTTGTGAAACCCAGACAAGCTGGGTCTTTTTGCTACTTTCAAATCTCAGGTAGTTGACTTTTAAGATTCCAGATTTGCTCCTACAAGGTTCGAGCCATCAAACGTGTTGTATTGGGGCTTGTCCTGCACATGTACAAATTGCAGGCCTGCCTATGTAATTTGGGGATTCTACTATTGGCTTTCAAAAAATTCTTTGACTTGGAGGTGGGATGGTCATAGAGGTGATTAAGCACCTGCTTATCCCAAACCTTTTCTCTGGAATTCTTTTGGTTGCAATATCTAAAAACGTATATTTTATTCAGGCGTATAATCTTACTCAAATTCTGAATTTAATACAGTAAGGTTTCGCAAAATTAAATAAAAAAAGTAAAATTAATAAAAATAAAAATACAGTACCAGTTTCCCTTTGCCTGTTAATTTAGTGTCGTGAGATTTTTTTTTGATTCTCTGTGGTCCAGTCGGTAAAGCTCACGCTAGTTAGCGACAGGATCGGAGATTGTGTATTTGTGTCTCAATTCGCCTGCCAGATTCTTTGAGATTCTTATTATAATATTTGTCTGATCATATCTTGTTGTATCATTTACTGATCTTCGGTACATGGATTGAGTTTCGCATCATCATAGATTCTGCTAGAATCATGCAGAGTAGGTCATCTCCTTCTATACATTTGGCGTAGGAACCCGGGCGGGACCGAACGTACAGGACGTCACAATAATTTGCCCTCGCCCTGGCGCCCCCCTTCGGACTTCAAGAAACACCATTACGAAATTTACAATAACTCTGCAATGACCCGCCCTTGGAAACTAAAACGGCCATTTGCAAACTATAGTTAGAAATGGCGCCCCATATAATAGTCACATATTAAAAAGTTTATAATAAATGATCCCGCTTCTTAGAGCATATTTGCAGAAGTATAGTGAAAGATGGCTCCTCTTAATGCAACGACATGACTGAAGTCGACGTGTAACACACAAATGTTCTAGTGGCCCCCAGTGAGTGAACATGGTGAATGGATAAACTTACGCCGCCCTTGTTGGAAAACAAAAAATGCTGAGTCTATAGGCAATGCACCCTGTCAATACTGAGGACGCCCCCTTGAAAGAAACATTACGGAAGAAGTATTGCAATGGCACCTTATACTTCAATACAGTCAGCCACTGACTAAAATTATGCGCCCCCCTGAAAAGAGCAATTTGAGAAGAAACGGCAAAAGCAACAGGCGCCCGGCTGAAGGCTGCACTTAATGTTAAACTCCTGCAAACAATATATGGAAAAACAAAATTGCCACAGGGTGATACAACTATGAAGTAATGAAATTATGAGCCAGAGTACAGTATGTGTGCTTAAAGGTGTATGAGAGATTTCTTATTAGGTGGTCCCCTTAAAAATTTTGAAAGCCCTAATTTTTGCACTATATATGTATTATGTAAGGGGTGGGATGTCTTGGGGAGGGGGACGGTGGGGTGTCCTTGGGGAGGGGAAGGATTTGGGTGTGCCTTGGGGAGGGGTGGGGTGTCTTGGGGAGGGATGGGGTGTCCCTGGAGGGGAGAGGTTGGATTGTCCTTGGTAAGGGGAGGGGTGGGGGTCCCTCGGGGAAGGGGAAGTGGTGGTGGTGGCTGGGTGGGGTGTTGAGGAGGGTGGTTGGAGTTTTGAGGAGGTGAGGGTGGGGTGCTCTGGGAGGTAGAGGGGTGGGGTGTCTTGGGGAGGGATGGTTGTCCTTGGTAGGGGGAAGGATGGAGGTGTCGTGGGTGTCGGGGAGGGATTGGGGTGTCTCGGGGAGGGAGAGTGGTGTCCCTTGGGGAGGGAAGGGTTTGGGGGGGTCTCAGGGATGGGAATGTTGTTCGGGTGTCCTCGGGGGGGAGAGGTGGGGTCCCGTGTGGGGTTGGGTCTCGGGAGGGGTGGGATGTCTTGGGGAGGGGAAGGATGGGGTGTCTTGGGGAGGGATGGGCTGTTGGGGAGGGTAGAAGTGGGGTTTCTCTGGGAGGTGGGGGGGGTGTCAGGGTGGGGTGGGTTCGTGGATGGTGACGGGTGGGTCTTTTTGGGAGGGGGACGGTGTGGGTGTCGAGTGTTTTTTAAAACATTACCAAACAGATCCCACTGCCAGCGTCTCCAAAAAGATCTTAATTCCTTGTTTAATAATTGAGCAGTCCTTGGAGCTTATTTTTCATCCTCAAAGTGCCAGGTCTTAAACTCTTACCATGAACGAGACCGTAATACCAATCAAATTCACTTATAACATGAATGGTACCCCTTTGAGTGCATTGATACTATCAAACAAATATTTGGGGTGTTGCTGTTTCTTCTCTTTCGAACTCAAACTGAATTGTCATATCAACAGAGTTGGTGAAAAAATGTAATCAGAAATTGGGTATTATTAGTGCGGGCACTGTAGGTATTCCTGCTCCTGAGTGAGTGACTTTGACCCTTTATAAGATCCCCGATCAGGAGTACCATGAATATGGTAGCTCTGCTGCCTTTGGAGTGGTATCACATACATCAAAACAAACATTCAAGCTATTTGGAAGGTGTCTCAAATGCGAGCTACCAAATTCATCCTGATCAGGACTATAAAGCAAGACTTACGAGCCTCAATCTCCTCCCACTCACCCCCAGGAGAGACAAGACTGAATTTGTTATTTCTTTTTAGATGTAAAGTGGTCCATTATGCCTTGACATCAACAGTTTTGTGCAATTCAGCGATCAGCGGCAGCAGCAGACTGGACCATCCCACCACAAGATCATCTTCTGATCATTTTAAGAGACCATTTAGGTTAAAGTAGGCCTTCATTTTGCAGGGATGAGGCACATAAATCAAACCTATTTCCAAATCGTATTGTTTCTTTATGGAACCAGCTCCCCTTTGAAACCAGAACAACTGGGTCTTTTTGCTACTTTTTTCAATCTCAGGTAGCCGCCTTTTTAGATTCCAGATTTGCTACAAGGTTCGATTAATCAAACATGTGTACATGGGGCTTATTCTGCACATGGACAAATTGCATGCCTGCCTATGTTAATTTGGGGATTCCTATTGGCTTTCAAAATTCTTTGACTTGAGGTGGGATGGTCCCTAGAGGGTGATTAAGCACCTGTTTTATCCCCCTTTTCCTGAATTTCTTTTGGTTGCAATATCTAAAAACGTATAGTTTATTCTGTAATCTTGTGCAATATCTTTTCTTATATGTTTTTTATGCGGTTGTATCCAGTGATGAAGTGTAATAAATACTATAAAATAAAAATACAGTACAGTCCGATTTAAAGTTCGTGAGATGGCTTTTTTTAGTCTTCTGTTGTCCAGTGGTAATCTCACGCCTAGTTAGCGACAGGACGAGCATTGTGTATTTTTTGTCTCAATGCTTTGCAGATATTTCTTTTGGGTTTCTATATAATTTGTCTGATAATTCTCTTGTGTTTGTATCATTTACTTGATCCTTCGCGTACATTGAACTTGAGTTTCGCATCATCATAGATTCTGCTAGATCCATGCAGATAGGTCAGTCTTCCTTCTATACATTGGTCGTCGGAACCGGGCGGACAGAACGTACAGGTACGTCCCAATAATTTTTGGGCCCCTCGCCCTGGCGCCCCCCTCGACTGTCCAGAAACACCATTATTACGAAATTTACAATAACTCTGCAATGACGCCCTCGGGAACTAACACGGCCTTTAGCAGATCTAGTTAGAAATGGCTGCCCATATCCTAGTCCCCATAAAAAGTTTATAATAACTGATCCCGCTTCTTAGAGCATACTAGCAGAAGTATAGTGAAGAATGGCTCCCTTAAATGCAACGACATGCCTGAAGCGACGTTTAACAGACAGCAAATGTTCACGTGACGCCCCCAGTGAACATGGTGAAGGAATAAACTTACGCCGCCCCTTGAACAAAAATTGCTGACGTCTATAAGCAATAGCACCCTGTCAATATTGATGCCGCCCCTTGAAAGAAAACATTACGGAAGAAGTATTGCAATGGAACCTCTATATTCTTCAATACTAGTCATCCAATGAATAATTGATATGCGGGCCCTGAAAGAGCATTGATAAGAACGCAAAAATCAACAGCCGCCCTGCTGAAGGCTGCACTTAGTTACACTCTGCCAGCCATATAATGGAACAAAGGGCACAGGTGATAACTATTAGTAAAAAAAAAAAAAAGATGAACTGAAAATATATTACCAAGGCCCCCTAGCAGAAAATTGCAAAATGTGCCCAAAACCCTCGTCAACAAAATCCTGGCAACGCCACTGCCTACCACTAACAGCAAATTTCTAGTGAACGATGGCTCCTCTTAAATGCAACGACAATGACCAATTCGACGTTCAACACACAAATGATCTAGTGACTGGCCCCATATACTGGTCGTCCAGCGAACATGGCAAGGAATAACTTATGCCGCCCTTAGAAAACAACATGCTTGACGTCTATAGGCAATAGCACCCTGTCAATACTGATGCCGCCCCCTTGGAAGGAAACATACGGAAGAAGTATTGCATGGGGAATGGCAACTCTACTTCAATACTAGTCATCCAATGATAAATTGATGCCGCCCCTGAAAAGAGTCATATAAGAACGCAAAAAGCCCACAGCGCCTGCTGAAGGCTACACTTTCTGTTTTGTTACACTCTGCCACCACATGGAAAAACAAAATTGCACAGGTTATACACTATAAGTGATGAACTGAATCCAAGCCCGCTATGCAGTTGCGTGCGCCCCCATCGTCAACAAAATCCTGGAAACGCCACTGCCACTATAGGCAATTTCCAAACGATGGCTCCTCTTAAATGCAACGACATGACCAAAGTCCAACGTTCAACACACAAATGATCTAAAAAGTGACCTCTCATATACTTGGTCGTCCACTGAAGGAAAACTGACGCCTCGCACTTGAAAACAAAAATTCTGACGTCTAATAGGCATGCACCCTGTCCATACTGTGCTGGCCCCCTTGAAAGAAAACATTACGGAAGAAGTATTGCAATGATACCTCTATACTTCAATACTAGTCAACCAATGTCAGGGAATCAAGTATTCAAACATTATGCTAGAACAAAGCCGGATGTTGACTTACGACTTTAGCTTTCAACATCCTTGACGACGTCTTATCCACAGTGATGCGGGATCCACTGCTTTTTTGTTTTCCGCAAGTGTTGTCATTCCTAGAAGGCAAGCTTCTTTTAAAGGATGTTCGTCAAGGAAATGGTCCGAAAGCTAGTCGTAAGTCACCATCTGGCTTTTGTCTAGCAATAATGTTTTTAATCAATATGAAATCAAGCCTACAAACATGCATCTATTTTATGAATAAATTGATGCCGCCCCCTTTGAATCCGAAATAGCAATTGATAAGAACGCAAAATGCAACAGCGCCCTGCTGAAGGGTACCTTTATTTTCACTCTGCCACCATATGGAACAAAATGGCACCAGGTGATACACTATAGTGAGTGACTGGTGTCGCGCACTAGAATGCAATTTTGCATATGTCGATGATTACCCTTAAGGTTCTCTTGTTGGTTATCCATTTTAAACTGATGCGCCGCTCTTTTAAGCAAATTTGTAGATGTCTAACAAGAAGCGGTGCCCATAGTCAAGTTATCCAAATAAGTAAATGAATTAATGAACCCTTAAAGGGGGATGGCCCGATTTAATGATATGAATTTTCATCTTGATAGATTGGCCTTCACCCCCAAAAACCCACCTGTAAAGTTTCGCGCCTATATTTCAATGCGTTTTCACGTGAGAGCATAAAACGTGATTCATCTAAGCCCCATAGAGTACTGTGTAAAATTAATATGGTTCGACTCAAATTGGGTTACATTTTTCAGCTCATTACTTACTTCCAAATGACCAAACATCCTTAGGCCCTAAGATTTCACAGGGTAAATGGAAAAATAGTGAGCTTTCTTCTGATACCAAAATGTTGACCACTTCCGTACAATCGGGCTTCTGTTGACTAGGCTATTAGGGATCGGGCCATGGTCCTTTAAGAATTAGCAAATTTGCAGTTAGCTTTGGGGCGCCCTATTCCTGGCTATGCAATAATGTAAACTAATGGGTCTATGGCGGCCCTTGATCACCCAGGAGTCATAAACTGCTGCCGTCCCTTGAACATGTTTAAAAATGCAAAAGTCTAACAACCAATGGTACCCATTATACTGGTGTATCCAATATTAAGTAATGAGTGGACGTGGGCTCACCACAAGCAATTTGCAGAAGTCCTAAATACCAATGCGCCCTTAGTTCTGGTTGTCCAGCAAATAATGAATTATTGCCCTCCTGTTAGAACTCAATTGTAACAGAATCTTGCTAAATTTAAAAAATGGGGTCTTGGTGTGAAATTTTAGTAAAATTTTCTAAAAAATAGGGGTCTCGGGTGAAAATTTTCAAATACAAAATTTTGATTGGTGCGATAGTGGTGACAGTTTCAAAATATCTGGTCCCTGGGTGACAACGATGCCTGACATTGGGGGGTCTTAACAGCATTAAATATACGCATCAACCCCCACCTCCAAAATGGGGTGACCCCCCGGAAATGATACCATCCCATTCGTTCATTCTCTGAAATAAAAGGCTGTGTTGCTGCTTTGCAGAGGTCTCATAAGTCGAAAGCACCCTATACCGGTCGTCATGAAGATGTTACGCTTTGCTAATTCAAAATTTTGTTCTATCAAATTGCAAGAGAATTACTTTTTAGAAAACAAAACATTCTTGGGGTTCACCTCCCGCACAATCAATTGACTTATGGTTTTGTTCAAATAAACCATTGAGAAGATGTGTTTTGGAAAATGAACATTATACAAGGGATCTGTCTTCAGCGCGGGAGAGGGACACCTCTTCCCCACCCCCCTCACGCGCAACTTTTCATAATGAATTCGCAATGGACCCTTCACATAATTAAGTCAAACCAAACGTAAAACATCAACTATGTCTTACTCCTTTTAAGCTCCATTAAATTATTTTTGCCATAAAACATATAACGTGAAACACGTAAAAATTCACATGTTATCATCAATTTTGTATGAGAAATTTGGGTCATGGAAAGCAAACATGCTAGGTTCCGTGCTTCTGCGCGGGGGATACCCCTCCCGCAACCACCCCGTGCCGCTTTATAATATATGAACTCTCCATGCTTCATTGACTTATGGTTTGTTTAAACAAGAAACAATCCAACATTTTAAATTTTTAAAAAAAAACTTTTTAAGGCCTTTGATCTTATATAACTATAATTTGAACCCTTTGCTAATTGGTCCCCCGCCACTTATTTTGTTGGCGAAGGGGGACTATAGAAATGGTAGCCGTCCGTGTGTGTGTGCGTCCCTCGCGATATCTTTGGAACTAAGAAGCAAGTGTGGACGTCCATCTTCCGCAACATAGATGTATCTCAAGTAGGCGGTGGTGGGGATACAAAGTGGTTCATGTGACATGGGTCAAAGGTCAAATGTGGTCAAACAGGTCAAATATGGGCAAAAAGAGTGCTAAATCGCTATAAAATAACATTGTACAACACGATACGGTTTGATTTGGCAAGTATGGGCGTCCGTCCTTCGCACCAAATGTCAATCAAGTAGGCTGCGAATGAGTTCGGAGGAGGGGTCATGTGGCATTGGGTCAAAGGTCAATGGGGTAAAACGCAAAAAGCTATAAACTATCTGTTTGTGGTAGGATGAATGAACTTTGGTGGTGTGGTCAACAGTCAGTGGCCGAATATGTTGCAGTCATGTTCAAGGTCGCGAGGTCATCCAAGGTCAAATCACTTAAATGTGGTAGGGATGAAAATTGTGGGTGTGGTCAACATTCAGTGGCAAAATTTTGAAGGTCTTTCAAGGTCATACGAGGTCATCTAGGTCAAATCACTTAACAGTGGGTAGGAGGATGAAAATTGGTGGGTGTGGTCCAACATTCAGTGCCAAAAATTTGAAAGGTCTTTCAAGGTCAATCCGAGATCATCCAAGTCAAATCACTTAACATGTGAAGGAGGATGAAAGTGGTGGGTGTGGTCAACATTTTCAGTGCCAAAAATTTTGAAGTCATTCAAGGTCATCCAAGTCATCCAAGGTCAAATCAATAAATGTGGTAGGAGGATGAAACTTGGTGGGGTGTGGTCAACATTCAGTGCCACAATTTGAAGGTCATTTCAAGGTCTTGCTATGGTCCATCCAAGTCATCACTTACAACATGTGGTAGGTAGGATGAAAATTGGTAGGTGTGGTCCCACATTCATGCCAAAATTTGAAGGTCATTTTCAAGGCCTCCGCAGGTCATCCAAGGTCAAATCACTAAACATGTGGAGTAGGAAGGATGAAAATTGGTGGGTGTGGTCAACCTTCGGTGCCAAATTTTGAAGGTCATTTCACAAGCCATCCGAGGTCCTCCAAGGTCAATCACTAAACATTTGGTAGGGATGATTAAAATTGGTAGGTTGGTGTGGTCAACATTCATGCCAAAAATTTTGAAGGTCATTTCAAGTCATCCGAGGTCAGGTCAAGGTCAATCACTAAACATGTGGTAGGAAGATGAACTTGGTGGGTGGGTCAACATTCAGTTGTGACACTTTGAAGGTCTTTCAAGTTCATGTGGTGTCATCCAAGGTACAATCACTTACATATGTAGGATGATGAAACTAAGGTGGGTGTGGTCCAACATCAGTGCCAAAAATTTTTAGTATTCCCTTTAAGGTCATTCAGTCACATCTTTGCACATGGTTGTATGGGTCTCATGACCTAGTGAATGTGGGCAACATTCAATGCCAAAATTTTTGAGGTCATGTGGTGGTCTTTCACGTCAAATCCTTAAACATGTGGTGATGATGAACTTGTGGTTGGTCAGCAGTTTCAGTGGCCAAATAATTTTGAAGGTCATGTCCATGGAAGAACCAATGGTTTCAGAACCACTTATTTCTATCCCATCTTCCCTGAATCTCAAATTGTGCTACTTCACTGGGCGGGGGACCTTTGTGGTTCGAGAACTGCCTTGTTTCAATTTTTCATCATCTCCACGAGAAAATGGTGAATCATGGAAAATGAACATTGCAAGTATTCGCGCTTCGCGCGGAAGGGCAGCCCCCCACATCACCCGCCCCTTCATATACATGTATGGACTTGCCAAATCAATTAGGTATGGTTTGTTCAAATAAAACCTTAACCCATAACCAATTTTACTTTTTAAGACCAATGATCTAAAATGACTATATTTCATTATGCACACTAAAAACACGTGGTCATTTCCGTGGTCAGTAGCCAACTAAGCACACTACTACGAAAAAGTGGTCAAATATTGACCACGAAAAGGGTCAAAGGGTTTCCATTGTCTCCTTGCCTTGTTTTATCAAGGCGTTGCGCTTTTTTTATTTATTTCCTAAAGTCCTGCGACGATGTGGTATAAGCGCCCCTCACGATGAGCCTCTTGCGCCTCGGCCTTTCCGCTTTATTTGTGTGTGTTGTTTTTCCTTTAATTTTTCGGATAAATCTTCCGACACTTTCCTGGGACTCTGTTTGGGGCAATACATATTATGAATACATTGCGGTCAACCAAATGCGATACCACAGTCTGCTGCTTGTTTTATGTTACTTTCGGGGCATTTATCTTGTTTGTTAAAAAGGGTTCATTGAAAGTTAATCTTGTCACTGAGAATTAATTATGAGGTAACAATCCCCCTATGAATGATACATAATACTTTGATTGACACATTAATGCTTGCATACAGACTACCCCCTTAACATAACAACAAGGTCATTGCTTATGGTTCGTTCAAATAACCTACCCCTTACTTTGTAGACCGTTGATCTTATATAACTATATTCCTTATAAAGTGAATCATTTTGCTATTCAAATTGTTCCCTTAATTTTTCACGAGAAAACGTGCTTTGGAATAATATTGCAAGGGTTCCGCGGTTCGCGCGGAAGAGGTACACCCTCCTCCAGCCCTACATTAAGAACTAACATTTTAAAAATCTCTGGTGTAGGCCTACTTTTTCTACACAATGGAAGTTCCAGTCCTGTGGACCGCGATGTTTAAAACATGTTCAAAATGTCAAAACGACTTAACTTATGTTGATTAAATTACCTAATAATTATACGAATTTCACCCCCGAGGGAAATAGTAGGCGCCCCCACCCACAACATCGGTACGTCCCAAAGTAAAAATGCTTCCGACGCCGATGCTTCTATACATTCATTTTTAGGATACGAATTTGTCTCAATTTATGCTTGATAGGTGTGTAGAATACCTACTGAGATATTTTAAAGGTTATTGGACAGTTAAAAAGAGAACCAAGAACCTAGGTTTTTGAACGTGCCTGTCTGTCATAATAATCGCACCTATATAAAAGCAAGCATTCCATTTTCTGTCAGCAGGACAGACAATACTAAATTGCTCATCTTCATGTCGTAAAGGTGCATTTTGTGATCCTAGCACAATTATTTTATCTTTTTTCAAGAAAAAGTTTATTATTCCCCAACTTCAGTTGATTGCGATGTTATGAGTAATTAGTATCACACTGCTGCATAGACATGTTGTAATTTCCATCCATTTACAGATGGCATACAAAATTACCAATTTATTCTAAAGTAGATCAAATTTGTCAAGTAAGATAGGCACACATACTACACTAATCACTGAGTCCAACGGTTCATAGAAAAAATAAAAACCTCAATTTGACGTCAGGAAGGGCATCCGGTCAATTATCTTTTTTTGCTGCGAGATCCTCACCGACAGCAGTATTGCTGAGTGGAAGTGGTTCCGCGGCCACCCCCGTTTACGTCGGGACAAAACCCAGATTTACAACTTTGGTGTAACAACTTCCTTGTAGGTAAACTTGGGGATCAAGGCTGTGAATCACGATATGCCCCTTTAATAGACTTTTCAATGTACGCCAGTGGTCCTTATACACTTGCGTATATTCACAGGCACTTGCCAGTAACATTTATTACAAATCAAGGCGAATACACGTAAGTGCTGCACCCAGTTGGGTGTGATGACCTGTTAGGATACTTATCAGGGCTCATTAAGTTAGGTAAACTCGTTTGGAAAAAGATCTATTGCATACAGATGGTGTATTTTGTCTTCTTCACTTCAGGTGTGATTTCTAATACCTTGGTATTTTTAAAAAATGGATATGGAAAAAATTGAGGTTGACATGGCACTTGTCTGAAATTTCTTTGGCTTTTCCTTGGGATACTCTGATTATGTTTGGTTGGGGATGTGTGGCTGAAGACTTGAAACTCTCACCCCAATTCTAAGGTTCATTTGATTTGGGAAAGGGTTTTTGTTTTGTTAGGCCGTCGATGCAATTGGAAAGACCTTATGTCGGCATGATTTTTGTATCTGTTTGTCAGTCTGTCTATATGTCTGTGTGTGTCAAAACATTTAGTGTACACATTTTGGTTGGCATGTTTTCAACTTACTGTAACATTTTAGTGCAGTGATGGATCATACTTTGTATGTACATATACTTGAGACAAGGGGTCTTATGTGGGATAACATATGGCAGGCTTCGATTACAATTTTAGAATTACATGCCCCGGTGGCCAGTAACGTTGAAATTTTACATCACAATGTAAAAGTTAATGCACAGGCTAGTGTAAACATGGATTGGTGCTACTACTAACCTTTACTCATATCAGATTCTGGTACGTTTCTTAGAGACTATTGAAGTTGGCTCAATTTTATCATTTTTCAGCCCTTTATGACTTCTATGAAATAAGGCATAATGAAAATCGATGTTATGTTTCCCGTAACCCGCCCGCGTTATGATTTTCTGCCCGTGTTATGATTTTCTGCCTGCGTTTGAGATGCTGAAATCCTGAAAAGTTCATTATTTTGTATTTTAAAAGAAAATATCAGGTTTTCTTCTTTTGATCACACCTTGTGATGTGATTTTAGTAGGTTTTAATCCAAAGAACACTTGCAAAATCATTTCTAAATGTAGGGTGTTGTTTGGAGACAACAATTATAATTGTTTGGTTTAGAGCACGATGAGGTTGGGTGAAGACTGTTCTGCAAATTTATAAATAACTGATAAGAAAAATGGAATATGTGCCTCATTATGATTTGCGAAAAATGTACGGGAAACATAACATTGACTTTCATTGGCCTAAGCTAAAATTGCATAGTTTATGGATTCACAAAGTTTAAATTACATGCACATGTGCATGCAGGATACAAAAGTTACATGCACAGAGAGAAGTTTACATGCACCTGTGCATGTGTGCACCTGGGTAATTCGAAGCTGTATGAGGAGGTCAAAAGTGATTCAGGGGTCAATTGGGGTCATGATTGACTCTAGAATACACCTTGGATTTTCGGGGACTCTTCAACTTTTTACATAGCCTTTTACTGCAGTTATGCATTCAATAATGAGGTATACTTATACAGTGAGACAAAAGGGTCATGTGGGGCAACAGATGGAAAAAAACAAAGGTCATTCAGGCGTCACTTAGGGTCATTATATTTCTCCCTTATTCTATGACCACATAATCGTACGACCTATTCGGGACCGGCGGAATGTTGACAAACTCTAAACAACATTTTCCCAAGGATATCTAGTGAAATCATAAACTAAATGGAATGTGCACTAGGATCACAAAATTGCTTATTTTAAATTTTGAATTTTGAATGTTGTGAGCGAAAAATGTGCCCCCATTTTTTTTACAAAAAATTAAAAAACTGAAAAAAATAAAAAATTTGCAATTAAAATAATTAACTAAAGACATGTCAAAGATGGTTTAGTATTTTCCAAGCATTACTTCTCTGGAGAATCCAGAATGCTTTCATTTAGGACCATTACGACGCGTACAATTCATTTTTTCTCTTCTATAACAAATTTGTTTTTTTCTGCTTAAATTACATATCTTTTTGTTTCTAAAGGTGTTTTACAACCAATCAAGTGCAATGATATCCTCAGAAAATCTTGTGTCTCTTAAAGTTGTTTAGATCTTCCAAGAAAAGATTTGCAAATCGACCAATGAAAAAAATATGTGTGCTCCATCCTATATGGCTTCAGGAAACAGCATTCAACTGACCTGGCTTCTTGAGATCTATGACAAAATCTCTTCCGCTCTCTTCAATTGACATCATACCATTGGTATTTTTCTTGGATCTATCTAAGGCGTTCGACACCATTGATCAGTCTATCTCCTGAACCAAGCTCTCCACTACGGTAGACGCGGAAATACCTTACGCTTCTCACAGAACTACTTTCCAATCCGTTCAACAAATTTAAATGTTGTGGATACTCATCCCTCTAGTCGTCTACCGTTCATGCGGTGTTCCCCAAGGCTTATACTTGGTCCTCTTCTTTTCCTGATTTATGTGAATGATATTCATCATTCATCTGACCCTTTTTCTCTTTTGTCCTTTTTTTGCAGATGACACCAACATCTTTCTTTCCATACCACGTTAGATCCCCTCATTAACACTTTCAACACTGAACTGGTTACAGTCAACCAAATTGGATTAAAGCTAATAAGCTCTCACTCAAGTGTTAAAAAAACAAATTACATTCACTTCTCCAAGAAGTCCAACAAACCTCCTAAACTGCAATACAAATTGATAATACTAAAAATAAATCCCACAACTAACACCACATTCTAGGAGTTGTAATTGACAAACATATGGCATTGGAAAGACCATATTTCCAAGATCACAAACCAAGTCTCTAGGAGTATTGGAGTTCTGAAAAGACTTAAACACACACACGACCACCATGGATATCTTGTTCACTTTATATAAAAACTATGAATTCTTCTATATTTTCTACAGTAATATTGCTGGGCAACATCGAACATACATCAATCATCTCACTGTCCTGGAAATCAACAATCCCCATCTTGTAGACTAATTTCAAACTTCAACAAACAAGAAATCCGTATTTGCATGGTTCTTCCCTTTTTATCTCATACCAGCCATATTCATAAATTAAAAATATTAATTAAAAACAGTTTTTTTGTAAAAATATTAAACTTCAAACAGCAATCGTCATGCACCTGCTTGTTAATAATAACCTTCCAAAATCCTTTGAAATTTTTTTTTTAAACACAAAGACATCCATAATTATAAAACAAGATATGCAGCAATTTATTCAATTAAAGCGACTTGAATTTAACTAAATACTCACTTAAAAACTCCGGACCTAGGATCTGGAATTCGCTTGACCTAAAATTACAATCATTCAAAACTAGCCAATATATTAAACAAATCTTAAAAATCATTTGTTTTTTTGTTTAGTTTTGTTGTGTCCTTTTGTTTTTTTGTTGAATTTTCATATTGTTACGATTATTTTATCAAAATATTCTACCGGACTGGTAATCAGTACTTTCTAGCTTGTTTGTAACGAGTAAACACTTAATTATCATGCATTAATTCATTATCGGGACGAGCGAAGGAACAATCTCAATTTCTAGGACTACGATCATCCTGTAGGCCCCAGATCGTTGCATTATTTCTGATTTTTTTTTTCATTACACGATAGCTGCACCAGCAGACTTTCCCATCTTTACTGCTATGTTTTTACCCTTAGTTATTTACATCAATGTGATTCAACTCATGTTACCAGTTGTCCTGTCCTGTTTGTTCTGTCTGTTTTTTATCTTGTCGTGTTTGTCCGTGTTCTTGTTTTGTCTCACCCTTGCTGGCTCACCAATAAGTTCTATCTCCCATTGGGTGGGGGTCAATCCTAAAGGTCACTTGATTTTAATGGCTCCTCCCACACCCATCTTCCTCCCAGTTTTTTGCAGATATTGATTTTAGATCACGTAGTAATCGAGGAGCACATGATTTAATAAACCTAATCGAATTCAGCTTTGTTAGTATGATATATCATAAGGATAGATGTTGACTTAATTAGCCCAACTGGCGTAGATGTCAATCTGTATTTTTACGCAATTGTATTTTAATTTTAATATCATTATATGGTATTTCTTTGTTTTGTTAAATCCACTGACGAATTGGAGGATAAAATGAACTTGAACTGACCAACTAGTAAGAGTGGAGCTGTACTAGCAGGGAGGGACTGGTCCACAAAAACCACGAGGGAATGAGTGAGAGTAGTGGAATGATAGTGTAATCTTTGTCTAAGGTTCAAAATGTTTCTTCACATTCCTAGCAGGATGATTCAAGAATTTGTTTGATATGAGAAACTGTAGAATGTATAAACTAGGGTAACAAATGAGTTATTTGTTTTCTAATAATAGGCAACAGAACTGTGATCTTGATGAAATGGCACTTTATAAAGCTCTGCAATATATATTATTTCCCCAGAGAGAGACTGTTGTAAACAAAGCTCTGAATAAAAAAACAGTCCTCTTGCGATTCCACACTATTCACCTTCTGTGTATAGGCAGCCGTTGTCACAAAGTAGAGTGAATAGCCGGAAACGTGCTTAAGGTTTGAAACTTTGAATTTGTTTTTTTTTTTTTTTTTTTTTTTAATTTACATATATTTAGTACAAATAGTGTAAGTAACAATTGTTCTTTTTTTTCAACCGTTTCATCCCTGTTAGCCAGTAGAGGAAAATGGAGACATAAACCAACAACTGAAAGAAAAATGGGATAACCCAAAGACAGCAAAGGAAGACGAGGGGAAGTTGCGGGGGCGGGTGATGTACCAGCTTTATAGCGCTCAGAGAGCAACCTTAAAACAACTAGAGGATATGGAAACATTACAGAATGATCAGGCCAAGAGATGAAAGATGGTACCAGTGTCATTGGGGGAGGGGGGAGTTATTCTCAAAATTGAAAGTGCACTGGACGCACCTCAAGACTTTTAACCCAAACTCTTAGTGACTTACAGTGATAATAAGGGTACAGCATTAAGTTCAGGGGGTTCATGGAAGTTTTTTGGGGAAAAAGCAAATTTGCCTTCCAGTGACACACAAAAAAAATGGTGTGTATGATGGAGTTTCTGTCACTCAAGTTACAGAGCAGGATGTGTCATATCTAATACGATAATCTAAAAGCCCTGCAGCTATTTGTTTTTGTGATCTTTTTGACTTAAAGGTCCATGGCCCGATCGCTAATAGCCTGTCCCCAGAAACACCAGATTTACCGGAAGTGGTCAAAATTTTGGTATCATAAAAAAGCTACTATTTTTCTCATTTACCCTGTGAATCTTAGGGCTAAATAATGTTTGGTTTGGGAGTTACGAGCAAAAGTGTACTCCATTTTGGTTTCGACCAATATTAGTTTTACACAGTACTCTATGGGGGTCACAAAATCACGTTTCTAGCTGTCACATCAAAACGGATTGAAATATCGGCGCGAAACTTTACAGATGGCGTATTGGGCGAAAGTCATTGTATCAAGATGAAAAACTTTATATACTTAAATCGGACCCTCCCCCTAATTTTTCTTAACCTCAACCAAGTAATGAAAACATGAATATTAAAAGAAAGAACAAGTGGGATTGAACCCAGACAGCAGTGACCCTATATGAGACAGAAACAAATGAAAAGGTACCCTATAAAAGACCAGATCTGTTCAAATGGATGCCCTATCTGGACCATGTTTTATAAGAGTTAAGATTAATCTTAAATGGACTTAAGAAGAGTTTTTTCTTTTGAAGATATTAACTCGTTTTATACCAATTAAAGATAAAAATGAAAGAATTTTAGGAAGTCCCCTGCCACGCCTGTCCTTCTTTCACACCTGGGTTATTTTATTAATTTACCTTACAAATTTTTCTTATGAAGTGGTACAGATTTAAGAAGAATCACTCTTCTTAATTCACTTAAGATTAGTTGTACTTTTGTGAAATAGGCCCCTGACCTGTTTTTAAGGGGTATTATATCCAAGACTCAGGGCTGGGAGATATTAATTAGGATTTTAACCTGGGATTGAACTGGTTAAGGTTAGTGATCTACCTAACCACACATCTGCTAGCACCTTAACTTCTCACACTAAAACTACCACAACAAACCCTGGATGAAAATAAACCCTTGACACCCCAAAAATATATCAGTTAATCAATCGGGTAAATTATGGACACATACAATTTACAAATGGATTTATCAATGGGACCTTAAACATTGACAAATATGTTTGTACCAGTAGTAAACCCTATAGAAATAAGACCAATATCATGTCCCGAGTTATCACAATCTAATTCCATGAGCACAATTGCCTTTACAGGTGGAAACATACATGGACAACATTCGCAAACTGTCTGAAGAAAGAGAGGCTCTAACTCAGGCATTGAAGCTGAAATGAACAGCTTAAAGAGGACAGTGGCATACATAAAGAAGCAACTGGCTGGGGACAACAGGAGAAATTTTCCAGCAAAACTGTATGATACAGGTATGAATCATGTCAGATATAAGATAAGATACCTATTTAAATGTAGAATTCTTCGACAACACTGGTTACTCTATGTCGATTTGAAAACCAGCTAATACTGTACAAGTAGAAGGTCAGGCTGGAGGCTGAGTATTTCCACCCCAAAATTAGTTCCTTTTGTTGTACAGACTTATAGGTGCAGGAGATAGTAGGGTCTTGGTGTTAATTCATGTATGTACTTAGTAGAGATACCAGTTTCAAAAAGATCATGCCTTTTATTTTCATCTAAAAGCATTTATAAACCAAGGGGATATCGGTTGACCAAATTTTGGGTTCTTTTGCATGAATACGGTAAGGCTGGCTGGTGTCTAAAGTTTGAACGGCAAGATAGGGATGCCATCACAAGAGGAAGAAAAATCAAACAAACCTATTTAAAGCAAAGCAATACCATTGTGTGACAAGCACAGAAACAGCACCGTAAGTGCAATTAGCTGCCATTTGTCACGAAATGCAGTATTATCAAAGATTACTGTAACGGAATTTCCATAGCTCTCCCCCGGTTCCCCTCACTATACAAACAGGTTCTGAGGCGGTCTGAAGAGAGGTGTTTTTTACAACATTCTTCGCACGTCTAGATTTGAGGGTTCTGACAGTAGATTACCAAACAACAGCGGATGTCTGGAAAAGCGTGCCATACTTTCCATATCATTTTGGGTGTGGGGATTCTCCTTGGATCTTGACGGTGCGCTGATTGAATGGTTGGCCAGCGCGGCGGCAGATGCATGCAAACATCGGGTGCTGCTTGTTGAAGTTCTGAGATAAACCGTGTCATGATGGACTTGGGGCAAGACGACACTACAGACTAGGGGATGTAGCTGACGGGACTTTAATTAAACTATTGGACGACGACCTTGTGAGATTTTATGGGGTGTGAAGTGGACTCTAATGTTTACGATGGGGAATATGGATGATTGATTGAGTCCCGAAGCGCCAAGGGACTGGACGCAATGTACGCATATGACATGATTTTGAGAGCGTTTTCAATGAACCTGTGAGTGTGTGGTGAATGAGCTTTTCAGCAGGGTTCGTGGTTGAATGATACTTGGACACTCATGGAACTCAAAAGTTTCAAGTAAAATTCAGTGCTAAGATTTGTTCTACGACATCTCAAATACTGCCAAATTAAGATGTGTGTGTTGTGATCAGAGTGTTTACAAACGACAGGCCCTTCGACAAGAAAGACTTACGTAACACGGACTACTACTAATCGCTGAGGGGTGATTTGCTGGGGAATTGTGCACAAAGTAGGATTCGGAAATCGCGATAGTGGACAAGCTCAGGGCATTATAATGGTTTGAAATTGAGCTTTAATCTTTGTGGTATGTGGTAGTTTTCGACGACAGCGAGTTTGCGACGAGCCGTGGACAAGGCAGAAGACAACACAGGACAAGGAACTGGACATGAACTAGTAAATTGTTGATTGTGTGATGTAAATTGTACGTAATATTGTTGTTTGATCATGTTGCTTGCTTGATCATTGGCAAGGGTTGTGAATTTGGATGTGAGGACCAGTTGGTCTATGGGGCTGGGAGTGCATTTTGAAATCCAAATTGGCACAAGGACGTTGGTAGTGGAGTTTATATTGTGAATGATAAACATGTTGGGGGATAGAAATTCATCAGAGACTTTTAAATTGCGAGCTTGGAAGGTGATAAAAATTAAGCAAAAGGCAGGCGGCAGCACATGTGCATTGTGTTTTCACAAAAATTTGTCAGGTGTGGTGTTTACTTTTGGTGAAAGTTGTGGAGAGGAGGCAGTTCGAGGAGTATTTCAGTTTTGGTACGCCATTCCCAAATGGGAAGAGGTGTGAAATTGTTGTCAAAAATATGGGGAAAGGAGGACAAAAAGTGGAATATGAAAAATAACAGTGTGTTTAACTTGGTGTAAAAAATGTTGAAAATATGATTATTGCACAGGAGATTGGTGCAAATCGATTTGACACTATACATGTACCCGGCAGATATGTAATTTTTGTCAGCCCATGTAAACCTCTCATGGGGAAGACAATTATGGTGTTTTCAATTGTGGTGTGAGTACAGAGAGGAGCCATGAGTCTGTCAGCTTTTGAAGTTTAGTTGGTCACATAATAGTGATGTGAAGGGCCGTTTGTAGTGATACACTACACGGTATTATTTGGACGCCCACATTTGTTTGAACGTGATAGGCTTTGAAATTTAGCGATAAAATTATGGCCCCTTTGTACCTGCGACTCAAAAGATGATTGTCGATGGATTGTTTTGGTAACTTGCTCATGTGTGACGGTTACATTCATAAAATTGTGTCACTAGTTTGATTTCTATATAAGAAGTTGGTCAGGTTAAAGTCATTATTACAAAAGGTATAGGGGTATAACCCCATTTGGGAGTGTGTTAATTTGTCTTATAATTAGTGAGATCTCGAAGTTGTGGTAGGCCCATGAAGGTAAATGGGTATAAAAATTATTGTGTTAAAATAATGACCGAGATATCAGTAGGTTTATTGCGCAAATGGTGTACATGTACAGAACATTGTTTGTATTTGCAAGTGGTTGTGCTGTTTGCTATGGTGGGGGTGAGCTTATTAAATTTTATCAGGGGTTGTTGTATTAAGAATTCAAAAAAGAATGTTTCATGGAGTTGTGTTTTGAGATCATCAAATTTAGGGGGCTTGTGGCACAAAATGAGGGAGTAAGGTGTGGTTCAACTTTTGAGTGGTCAGAGTTGAGGGAATATTTTGAATGGCGCTAGCATTTTAAGATGGGGAGATAGTTTAAATATTTGGGTTGTAATTTTATTTGAGAGAGGAGAAAAATGGTGTTTTAAGTTGGATGTTACTCACAGCAGGCAGCATAACATTCACTGATTTTATAAATGTAAATTTTGGCATCACCAGTTGTGTATAAGGGTCATGGAATGTAGGATGTAAACATTAGAATTTTGAGGATACGCGCGAAATTTGTTTATTTTGTCTGTCTGGCTTTCTCTTGCCAGTTAGGCGCTGGCTGGGCCAGTGTTAAGGCACTCTTGGCTGTCAGTTTGGCTCTTAGGCTCTGGTTGCTGTTAGGCGTTCTGCTACCTTAGCCTGGTAAGATGTCTCCCTTGGGGAACTTGGAAGGCTATGATGCAGTTCGCTGCTCCCCTCATGGGGGGATCAGCTGGGGCTAGCGCCGCTTCCGAGTCTGGCCTAGTGACAGTTGCCGTATGGCGTTAGTCTCTGTTTCCCCTTGGGGTCTATACCATGTATCCAGCTTTTGGGTGTGATACTGGTCTTTGGGTCGTTTAGCCCCCGACTTCTTGGAGGTCGTGCCTTTAGCCTTGGCGGTACTTTGACTTTCGCCTGGCCTAGGCTTTTGGCTTTCAGCGCCTAGCCTTTGCTACTCGACAATTCGACCCTTCATTTCCATTCGGGGTAGCTGGCCCTGGTTCTTTCCTCCTCGCAGTTTGGCTGGACCCTTGTCGGGCCTAGCCTGGCCTAGGGCTGATCCCCTGCTGCTTGGTGTATTACCTTGGCCCCCTTCGGGGTTTATGAGGCTGTGCCTAGGGTCGTGTCTGGCTTTCCCTCGCAGGGGCTTCACTGGACTGCCCTAGGCCTGGGGTAGGGTCTCTATGTCCTTCTCCCTGGCCTTACAACACCCGTACGGGGAAACCTGATCATCGCGTCTTGGCTGTGCTTGTGTTCTCCCTTTGCCCTCCGTCCTCACTCTTGTGCGGTCGCGAGACCTCGGCCTACAGGCCCGCTGGTGCCCTCGGGGCCTAGCTAGCCTTGCCGGTCTCATGCTTGTGGTCATTCAGTCTTAATGCTGATGCTCGGGTTCCCTCATATGGGCTTGGCTCCCACCCAGGTATGCCTCGCCCCCCCTCTGGGCTCTGTTTGTCTCCTGGGCGCTGGTGGTTGGCTCTGTTGTCTAACCTTACCTGGTGCTCCCAGGCCTACTCCCTCGCCCCTTGGGGCTAGCCCTTGATGTCTTTTCGACTTTGCCTGGACACTACCTGCCCACTGTTGGTTCGGTGTCTTGAACGTGGATCCCTTCTCCCGTTTTGTTTTCGGGAGTTAGGGGCTGCTTTGACATTTCGCGCACATTCCTTGGCTCTCGCTGGACTAGCCTGGTCCGCTTCCCCTCGGGGGGACCTTGACACGGGTTTTGGGTCGCTCGACGGCGCCCCTCTTTGGGGCTTGTTGTCCGGGCTTCCTCCCGGGCCCTTGTTCCGGCCTAGTGGGTTGGGGCTCGTCCGGGCCATACGCGTTGGGGCTCGTCCGGTCCTAACGCGTTCCAGGGCTGTTCCAGGGCTTCAGGCCAGGTGTGCTCCCGATTCGTCGGGCTCTGTCTTAGGGGGTTCCCGCCTCCCCTCCAGCGGTTTTCAGGCCTCCCGTTGTTCATCTCTTCACTTGCGGTTTTCTTGCCAGCCTTCTTTCCCAACTGTGCTGCCTAGTGGGATCCCCTCTAGGGGGTATTCCCTAGTTTGGTGGTTCCTCCGAACTCGCCTTCACGGGTGGCTTTCTCAGTTGTGTTTGGCAGTTGACTTGGTCTTGTCTCCTGCCCGCCTTTCGACTGGATCTTGTGCTTTTTCCCCTTAGTACCCTCGGGGTCCTGGGGGCAGGTTCGGTTGCTCTGGCCTGTCTTTACGACCTGGAGCCCTTGAACTGTGGCCTGCCCACTTCCGACTGGGGATTTGATCCCCTCTATCCTAGTCTGTCAAAGTCCTGTGACCTGACCTTTGAAGCGTTTGGGACTCTCGCTCCGGTGGATGTCTCTGGGGCGTAAACCCCCTCTGTGATCATTCTTCCATGTTCCTGACGTCCTCGAGTTGTTGGTTGAACGAGTTGGTTACTCTTCTCATACTCCCTTTTCTCGAGCTTTGGGATCCTTATCGTATCCTCGCCCGTTCGGGTTAGCATCTCCTCCGGTGGCTCTCACTTTCTTCTCCTCGGGAGTATGTGTCGAAGCCGTTATCTGCCCTCGGACTCTCCTCGGTGGCATCCTTATGCCCGTAGCCGGAGTTCGGCTACGCGCTACTTGTTTGCCTCCTCGATTCCGATTTTGGGTCGTTCGGCCAGAAGTTCCTCATGTTAGGATCTTCTGTCCTTCGAATTTGTCACCTGCTCTCTGCTTGCTTCACCCCTGGCAGTTAGTGAGCTCTCGTCTCGGGTCCGCCTCTCGGGGCTCGACCCGTGTTCCTGCAGAGCTAACCTCTGGGGTTCTCCCCTCTGGTAGACTCCTCGGCGGTTTCCCACTTTGTCTACCTTTCTGGGAGTGCTAGTTATCATTAATCTAGCCTTTTGCTGCTCTTCGGTTTTGCCCGGTTCTGGTTCCGCGGCTCCCTGTATTGCGGAGGTCTGCCTCGTTCTCTCAGACTCCTCGGGTTCTGTCTACCTCCGAGTCCAGGCCTGAATCGTCCCGTCCATCTCCTGGCTGTGACCGTCTGATGTGGGACTTTTCGCTTATTTTGATGCTTTGTTGGCTTCCCGATCGCCGTTGTCTGGATTTTTCGGTCGACTAGCTCATCCTACCACAGCCCAGGTTGTTCGGTCGTCTTCGTGACGTTGGTTCGTTCCATTGATCGCAAGGCGTCCGTTTCTGACCCCAAAGCTAGTGTCCCTCTTGGGAGTTCTATCGGCGAGTTCTTGGCGGAGCCCCCATTGTCCTTGGGTGGGGCGTCGCTCTAGCCCTCTTTCGGGTCCCTTTCCCGACTGGATTAGCTCGGAGATTTCCTTCTCCTTGTAGGTTCTTCCTCCGGGTCAGGGTCGACCTTTTCTCTCAGCCCTCCACGGGCTGGGCCTTTATCCTTCATTCATATCTCTAACCTTATCTCCCCCCTGTCCCTCCCTTCCTGGGTTCTTCGTGGTGTTTCTGATCGGACCCCCTCTCTAGGGGTGCCGCTCCTCCGTTTTTTTAGGGTTAGGGCTTTCTTTGCCCCGCGTCTTTACGCGGGTCCGCCTTGCGCTCTCTGGTTCCCCTCCCCGATCCTCAGTTGTTCGCAAAGCTGTGAGGCCTTTGGTTCTCCGCCTTGCCGCGGGTTCTTCGGGCCCTTTGTCCAGGGCTTACGTCGCACTCCAGTCTCTGTCGGATCTCTTCCTCTCGCCTCTTCCTTAGGCTTGGGTTTTCTCTGCGGGATTCGTGGCTCTGGCTCTCCTCCAAAAAAACTTTGGGCCAGTCTTTTAAACACAGTATTAGTCTAAGAATCCTTACTCCCCCCTGGTGTACTCCTCT
>JAMKCH010013551.1:0-141595 GCA_023653785.1 Ophioderma brevispina | reverse complement strand
ATACCTGCTCCTCCATTGCCTTTTCTCCCTTCCCATATACCACAAAACCCCCACATTTTGTATCAATGACCGATTTATGTTTTCTTAACGTTTATACCATCGAAGTTCCATTTCATTTTCCTTGTTTTATCATTAATAATTAATTTAAGTAATGGCCCCACTTCTCTCAATAAGCCCCACGCGGTTTGTCTCGTGTGTGCCTAACAACGTTTTATCTCATTTGTATTTGTATACTCATCTCATGTCTAATATCATTTATATCCATCTACTCTTTGGTTATACGACCAATTCCAATTGTTCAATCTCCGTGTTGAAGAACTAATGAGAGCAAAGGAGGTGACCTGAAAATGAATAACGTCCAAAACAAAGGTTGTGGTTCAACCTCAACATTGTAAAACGGAAATAAGGATTAGAAGTGCAACGTTTAGAGCCAAATTGTCATCTGGGTCAAAGGCCTGGTGAAAGGCAACTTAACACAAGAAATCAAGAGAAGAAGGGAGCGGTATGGCACATTCCGGTACACCCAATACTCTCTTACCAACCAAGATATCCAACCTCCTTGAAAGAAAACTGCCGTTCTATGATTAACATACTGCCTGTCTATGTTGGTCCGCAGCAAAACTTAGATATACAAAAAGAGATTTGACTGGAATGAAAAATTCCAAACTACACCAAGAAGTATGAAAGGAGAGAGCGAAACCCAGCAGATGGCGACAGCTTGTAACTCACATACCGAAAGATTTGTTTTATAAAAATAATAAATGATGCAATTTAACAACAGCAAAAAGCATCACGAGGAAGATGGGCCGGATATCTAGCTTAACAGATGATTGATGGAGTCAGAGTGGCAGACACTATAACATTTGTGAATAGGAACAACTTTTTTATATATTTCAATTGTAATTCACTATTGGAAAAGTTGTGTAAAACATTAAAAATTTCGTTTATATAAATTTTTTTGGTTTACTGGTTAGATTTATTCAATACATTTGGGGTAATTTTTTTCTGTCCGCTAAAATATTAGTTAAGTTGGAGATGTTTCACTGTAATAAATAAATTAGACTAATGAAATTTTAATTTTCCACTTTTGATAAATTGGATCACAGCTAAGAACTAAATGACGGATCGTTTAGTTTAGAGGTTGCCCATACAACGATGAACCTCTTATAATATGGACTGGATGCCAGTGTTTTGTTATTTTGCAGCGACGGCGGATGCATAAAAATTTAGGGGGACGAACATCTTTACAGATGTTCTCAGAAAAAACATGCACAGCATTTCATAAAATATTTTAAAATGTAAAAAATCAGATTATCAAAAATTACATAGTTTCCAGGAATTAATCTGATTACTTAGTCTACATACAACTTGTTCTTCGATCATTTGGACGCATATAATGAACATTATAGCAAAATTACAAAAGCAACTCTTATGCCGGAAGTTTGTCTGGGGCATGAGCACGGGCGAAAGCTGTGGAAACCCATCGGGATGATTGACAAACTATTTGGAAGCAGTACCCCCCTTCCCTTGGAAGATCATTTGCCAGGAGTGGCATTTCTCTGTTGAATGAGGTACGGATGCCAGCCCAGATCAATCCTTGATATACGATTAACAGATATGTAGTCAATTGTATCCCTCTTGTGCTGTGGTATTTCTTTTCTTTCTTTGGAGTGCCGTTCTTTTTGTTGTTGTGTTTGCATGAGTTCTTGCTTTTCTTTGTCTTTATTGTTGCCGAATCTTTTTCTATTTAAGCTCACTCTGTTCTGTGGTATTTGTCAAAGTTCATTTATTGTATTTTTTGTTTGGTAGCGCTATAAAGAAATCGCTGATAACAACCGAATTGTTGTTGGCTTCTGACAGAATGAAAGTTGGGTGGTCAACCAAATCACAGCCTCTCTTCGTGGTGATTATGGCTGGTCCAGGGTGAGGACCAGCCCTTCTTTAAGCAAATGCTCAATAGTTTGGGGGGCTGTAACCATTTAAAACTTTAATCACAAGATCTACTGGAGCTTTTTCCAATAATAATACTCCCTGAATTAAAACATTCAATGTTAAAAAATGTGCTGTTCACACTTCTTCAAAAGTATGGGCCAGAGCCAATTCCTTTTCATTATTTTTTCTACTTCCAATTTAAACACATCCAGGTGAAAGTGGCTCCAACTAAAATTTACACCGTTTTCACTTCTGATTCCTCTGTATCTGGGCACCCAAATGGGATGGGGGGTAAACGACAATTTCTAGAGGGATATTAGGCGTTTCATACATACATCGTTTTAAGTAAGATATGACACAACACTAGAAATATTTTTCCTAATGTTGCATTTTTGGCACACTCCACACTCTGCATTTATACGTGTCTTATGAGGATCTTCACGAATTAAATGCACTCAGGGGGTTGACAAAACTTAGGTGCAGACACGCCACATCTGTCCCCCATCCCCAGCCATCCCCTTCCATCGCCTAGGATTATTTGAAACAAACAGTAGACAACTTAAATATGCTGTACTTTATGAAACGCAAAATTTACAAAGGGGGGATTCCTTCATATGTAATTCCCAACAAAATGAAGACATGGTCATATGTCACTTTCTGTGGTAGATATTAGTGATTTACTTCAACCAATGTGAGGATTATCTTCGTGATGTATGAGGGACATATCGGCATAGCATCCATTAACCTAATTTGAGTCTAATTGTAAAAGTTATCTTTTCATTTTACCGCCATTAGAAAATAGTATCACACAATCGCTCGAGTGTAACGTAATACCGTTCATAAACCTTTTCAAAACCTATCGTATTTCTCTTAAAAATGTCAATATTGGGAGTGATGGAAAGCTTCCCTTTCATAAACTGAATGTGTGAGGAGAAACTAGTTTACCAGCGTCAAGACAGGTCCGCAATCACAAATGACAATTGCCAAGACTATGACATGTATATCACATGATGTTTCATAATAAAAACAAACAATTACAACGATCGCTGTTCGGTTTTATCTTTACGGGAATAATGCTATTTCCACTGCCTTATACAGGATTTATAAACACTTTCAACCATATAGTTAAACGTACTAATAAAGTATATAATAACAATGAAAGTGTTTAAAGTAACCTCGGGGATGTTCAATTCCCTTGAAATTTGGGAAAGCTTTTGTTACATCCATAAATTACATAGCACCGTCTTGTAGTATATACATTTCAGGAAATGGTAGGAGTGTTTCTTTGCGCATAATTTAAAATATGAAAGAATCAGAATTATAAGGACTGTTGTATGAGTTCCTTTACTTCTCAGTTACTTTATTTGTTTTGAACTTATACCCAGTAGCATCCATTGTTTGTACATTTTACAATACAAATTAAGCTCTCCAAAATATTAACACTGCTAACCAAATATACACAACAAATTTCTTCACGGGAGTACCTTTGAAGTAGCTGTTTAGTAGCCACGGAGTACCCACCCGCATGGGTACCACATCGCTGGCCGCAAAAGTGGGGTTATCATCTACCTAAGTACACACGCAGTAGCTTAACCACTAGTCACCCCATGCGGGATGGCCTTGTTCAAGGCTGTCTGCTAAGAACTGACAAACTTGCTAATTTTTTTATTGACAATTATTTTGATCTGTGTGATTATTTCAGTCATTTTATCCATTATTTAACTTTTTGGTCACATTATGGTATATGTTTTTACACAAAATGTCATGTATAGGGGTTTTGGTGATGCTCAACTCAAATATAGATGTTACTAAGTTTGAAAATGATCAGAAAGTCATACAATGGAAAGTTTGGCGCCCTCTATGGTCCAAAATGCTGCCTAATAGGCAGCCGGTAGGGGATTACCTGTGAAAGTACTCCCGGGGGCGTGTACAAGGGGTACTCCATACTGGTGGCTTACAGGGTACCTGCAGTACCTAGGAGGCAAACTGCCAAAGTTAGTACACTATAGGATGTGTTACTGCTAAGTAAACATAGCTGTTATCCACTCAGTGGCTTGTGTACTCACAGGTTAAGTCGTTGTAGGTACGGCATCAATAAGCATTCAGGGTTGTACCCTTGAAGTAGAAGCTAAGAGTACACATGGCGTAGCTTGCTCTTTGGAGTAACAGTTAAGTTTTTGGGGTTACAAAAAACTTTTTTTAAAAAAAAACACTTAAGTCTTATATCATGTACATCAAATTTTGATACCATGTGAGGTTTCTTTTAATAAACAAAACTCACAGAAAGTGCTATAGCTGTAGATGGTTAAACTTTTCCTGAAATAAGGATTGTTATTATTAAAAGCGGACATCACCAATCCTAATTGGCCTGTTTTGCATTCAAGAAGCCTTTCAGTGCAATTGTTTTCCCAAGTTTCTGTCTTCTGTGCCACTTAATCAAAGTCCGACATATTAAGCCATAAAACTGTACTTGAGAGCGAAAGCAAGACAACGGTTATTATGTTACTTACTTACGTCAAAATTGTATCTCAAAAGACCATGTATAGACCCTTGTTACATTTGGCGCCTTTAAAAATATGCAGCCAAATTCAACACACCGCAAATTAGGGGCACCCAAAACAATGGGACACGATTCAGAAAAAATGTGAGTGGGGTAAGTTTTAACCCCCCTGGATGAGCTTGAAACTTAATTGGCCTATAATAGTGTAACGTAAAGTCGCAACCTTGAAAAAACTTCTCTTCTTACAAGGCGGCCTTCAGGCGCCATTGTTCTGTTTATGAGCGTCTTCTTACTATGCCCGTGAAACGGGGCATAGTATTCTGCTTATGGTTAGTTCTGCTCCTTCTTCTCCTTCTTCCGACCCTCGCTTTTTCGCCTTCTTTGCAACGGATGGGCCGATATTGAACAAAAATCGGTAGGAAGAACCCACTGAACCATGCTACATAGGGGTGTACATAGTTGACCTTTGACCTCTCGGGGTCAATAGAGGTCAAAAATAAAAATCTTTGGAAGCCTAATCTTCTGCAGATAAGGTGCACTACTGCTGAAAATTCTGCCTGAGCATCGTCTTTGGTCAAGTTGTATACAGCTTGTAGACAGAATTAATATCGGAACTCATTAAATTCAAAAATGGCGGCATTATCTTCTTAATATGCAAAACTGAAATATCTCAAACGCTACACTTGGATAGGTGATGCGTGCAAAAGTTGCGGATAATGTCGAGACGAAGCATGTGACAGAATATTGGCCCAGTGGTACAGTAAGATTGCAATGAGCTAATTAATATGCAAAAACGCTATCACTCATCAACCAAAGTAGTATTTATGTCAAAATGTTGTCACAGAACGCACTGGGAACACTCTATTTCTTAATGTGCACAATATGGGGGTCAAAGGTTCAATGGGGTCTCTCAGGGGTCAATCTAAAAGAAGCGTTATTGACCTTACTGCTATGCCATCTGTAGGCGCAATGAAAAGTGAAAGTGTCCACAGTACCCGCTCTATAGCCTCTTTAATGTCAAAGGTCAACACCAACAACTCGCCATGTGCACTATGACTTCACCATACGTAACGGGCATAGTCCTCACCTGTATTTGGCCTAGTTCTTCTTATATCCTGCGGTGCCAGCCGCATGATATACTGTCTTCTCTCTCGATTTATCTTTCTTCTTTCTTTCTTTATATCATGATCATGCGGTGCCGCCGCATGATATATTGTCCTTTTCTCTCCGATTTCTTTCTTCTTTCCTTTCTTTCTTGTTTGTACCTTGGGCTTCAAATGCTACTAGTGCCAGATCCTTGGTCGATAGCATCGAGAATTGACCACAAGAACCCCGCGACCCCAAGGTTCATATAGGGTGTTCACAGTTTTTAACCATAGGGGTCACGCAGGTCCATAGCGGTCATTGTCGCGCTAACACCCTTTTTCCTACTTCTCCCCGACTCCCACGTTCGCCTGTGCTGATCGATGCCAGGCGGTCACGTGATTGCCAGATGCCGGGGCCATTTGGCTTGTTCACAGATTTGAATCAAAGTCATTTAGGGGCCAAAAGGGGATTCTCTCTAACCCTCTAATTTTCAAAATGCTAACGATTGTTTACACAGTTAACATGATCTTGACCAGACTTCTTCAGATAACCCCTGACCCAAGTGCCACACAGGTGTGCCAGATTGGGGTCAAAGGTCACCAGGGGTCATTAGATGTCAGTCCCGCGTCTTACCCTACTTTTTGCTGTTGCTTCTGCCTTCAAAATTCAATTGCTATAATCACTAGACTTGGTCAGAAGAATCCCTGACCCAATGCCATATTAGGTGTTTACAGATTGGGGTCAAAGTCCTTAGGGGTCATTAAGGTCAAGTCGCTCTTAACCCTCCTTTTTGGCTTTTCTGCCACAATCATTGACTATAAATCACTATACTTGTCAGAAGACCACTGACCTCAGGCCATATTGTGGTGTTCACAGAATTTGGGTCAAAGTTCACCTGGGCCGATTAAAGGGCGTTCTTTGACAATATTGAAAGACCTCACACCATGCACCAGATATCAATTGCTATAAATCACCGGACTTGTCAGAAGAAATTGCTGACCCAACCCTTATAATGTTGCACATAAATTGGGTCAAAGGTCACATGGACAGTGCAAGTAGTCACGCCTGATATAATCGTGCTTTCTATAGACAATCGATGCCTAGTTTCTTGTTTGTACCTTGCTTCAAAATGCTACTAGTGGCCAGATACTTTCGTCAGATAGCAATTGAGAAGTGGCCACAAGAACCCCCACCCAAGGTTCATATAGGGTTGTTCACGTTTTACCATAGGGGCAGTAGGGTCAATAGCGGTCTGTTCGCGCTAAACACCCTTTTCCCCTACTTCTCCCACATTTCGCAATTGCGATCTATGCCATTCGGTCACATTGATTGCCAGATGCCTGCCATAATGGCTTGTTCACAGATTTTTGAAATCCAAAGTCCATTTAGGGGCCAAAAAGGGGCAAATCTCGCTAATCCCTCTTATTTTCAAAATGCTACTAGTGTAACACAGTTAACGTGATCTTGCCCAGACTTCTATTCTTCAGAATACCCCTGACCCCAGTGCCACCCATGGTTTTGACAGATTGGGGGTTAACGTCACACAGGGTCATTAGAGATCAGATCGCTTCTACCCTCCTTTTTGCTGTTTCCTTCTTCTGCCAAAAATCAATTGCTATAATCACTAGACTTGGTCAGAGAACCGCTGACCCAAGGCCCATATGAGGTGTTGACAGATTGGGTCAAAGGTTCAGTATGGGTCATTGAAGGTCAGTCGCTCTAACTCTCCCTTTTGCTGTTTCTTCCACCAATCAATTGCTATAAATCACATACTTGGTCAGACGAACCCTGACCTAAGGCCCATATGGGGGTGTTTCACAGATTTGGGTCCAAAGGTTCACCTGGGGCGATAAAGGGGCATTCTTGAAAATATTGAAAGGACCTCACACCATATATCAATTGCTATAAATCACCGGACATGGTCAGAGGAGTTGCTGACCAACCCTTAAATAATGTGTCACATACATTTGGGTCAAGGTCACATGGACAGTTAATTAGTCCCCGCATGATATACTGGTGCTTTCTAAAGCACAATCATGCCTAGTTCTTGTTTGTACCTTTGCTTCAAATGGCTACTCGTGCCAGATACTTATCGATAGCATTTAGGATTGGCCACAAAACCACCCCACCCAGGTTCATATAGGGTGTTCACAGTTTTACCAGAGGGGTCACGTAGGGTCAATAGGGTCATTGTCGCGCTAACACCTGTTTTCCCTACTTCTACCCACATTTCGCATGTGGCTATCGATCCATTCGGGCCAGTGATTGCCCGATGCCCTGGCCATATGGCCTTTTTCACAGATTTTTGATCCAAGTCATTTAGGGCCAAAAAGGGGCAATCTCCCTCTAAATAATTCCCTCTAAGATTATTCAAAATGCGACTAGTGTTACACAGTTACGTGATCTTGCCAACTTCATCAGAATAACCCCTGACCAAGTGCCACACAGGGTGTTGACAGATTGGGGTCAAAGGTCACCCATGGGGTCGTTAGGGAAGGTCATTCCGCTCTTACCCTCATGTGTGCTGTTTTCTCATCTGCCACAATCATTTGCATAAATCACTAGACTTGGTCAAGAACGCTGACCCACGGCCCATAATGAGGTGTTTTTAAGATTGGGGTCAGGTCACGTAGGAGTCATTACAGGTCAGTCGCTCTTTACCCCCTTTTGGCTGTTTCTGCCCACAAAATCAATTGCTATAATCACTAGACTTGGTCAGAAGAACCACTGCCCTAAGCCCATAAGGGTGTTCACAGATTTTGGGTCAAGGTCACCTGGGCCCGATTAAAGGGGCATTCTTTGAAAATATGAAAGACCTCACATCAGATATCATTGCTATAATCACGGGACTTGGTCAGAATAATTGCTGAACCAACCCTTATAATGTGTATCATAATTGGGGTCAAAGGTCACATGGACAGTGGCATATAGTCACCGCATGATATCCTCGTGCTTTCTAAATCACAATCGATGCCTTTTCTTCTTCTTTTCTTTCTTCTATCAACACTTTAACATCGTCTAGTTTATCTGTTGACCTATTTGACTATACTTATACCATGACCGCTGACCCTCTCCATTTATGTCATATGACCTTGACCCCTGTCCGACCTTTGACCTGGCCACAAGGTCGTAAATATGTAATTTATGTTCAAATTATCTTCTTCTACCGCATTACGCCGATATCACCAAACTGGTTCAAAGGAACCACTGGCCCTTGCTGTCATATAGGGTGTTCAGGGATAATGAGTCAAAGGTCATTAGGGGTCATTTTCCGGTTTGAAGCAAAAAATTGTGAAAATCATTTTAAAAAAATCGCTTGTTCGTTTTCACAATTACGTAGCAGAGGACGTCCATTATAGCACATATATTGCTACCGCCAGTGTCTTCGGTTGGTCCACATTTTCAGGATCAAAGGTCATTAAGGGGTCATCTTCCGGTCAAAACCCAAAATATTCAAAAATTTTTAAATTTTTTTTAATCTCAAAATCCAAACATAGTACGTGACCTACTTTTTCAGATATGCATTCATGTTCCCTGGTGTATACAAGGTTTTTAATTTGGAGGTCAAAGGTCATTTAAGGTCATTTTCCGGTGTAAGGTCAATAATTTTGTAAGAATTTTTATCTCCAGAACTAACCGTAAGAGAAATTTTTTTTGAATTGGAACAATGCATGTTTTGTTTGTGTATACTAGGTTATTATTATACAGGATCAAAGGTCATGAAAAGGGTCACAAGTCAATTTCGCCAAAAATGCTAAAAATAAGTACCAAATTGGATATCTCAGCCTATAGATAAAGCCCGTTATTACTACAGTGATGTAACATTTGTAGTAGAAGAGTGATGGTAGTCTCGACCCAAAGGTCAAAGTTCAATGTCAAAGGTCCAAATTTACAAACAAGCCCCGATTGAACTGAAATTTGAAAAAAGTGAAAAAAGCAAAAATTAAAAATACAGGAAAAATTACAGTTGAACCCTATTCGTGCCCCAGGGTCACGTTATAGAGTGCAAAGGTCACACAGGCGTCAATATTTATTGTTTGTTACAAATTATCTTCTCCTACAGCATTACGGGCCGATAATTCACACAAACTGTTCAGATGAAACACTTACCCTTCTTGCATATAGGGTGTTCAGGGATAGGAGTCAAAGGTCATAAGGGGGTCATTTTCCTGTTTCAAAGAGCCAAAAATTGTGAAAAAATTCAAAAAATCGCTTCCTTACAATTAACATAACAGAGTGACCGTCCATTAATATCCAACATGTTTGTTACCCAGCATGGTCTTCGTTTGACCACAAATTTCAGATCAAGTGATTAAGGGGTCACTTCCGTCAAAAACCAAATATTCCCAAATATTCAAAAATTTATCTCAAAATCCAACATAGTACGTGGAACTTAACTTGCTGATATGCATTCATGTTACCTGGTGTATGCAAGGATTTTTATTTTGGAGGTCAAAGGTCATTTAAGGTCCATTTTTTCCGGTTTTAAGGTCAATAATTTTCAATAAATTTTATCTCCAGAACTAAGCATAGTAGAATTTTTTTGTTTGCAAATGGACAATGCATTTTTGTTGTGTACACGAGGTTTTTTTCCATACCGGATCAAAGGTCATTAAGGGGGTCCAAAAGGTAAATTTGCCAAAAAAATGTTTCAAAAATCAGACAAATTGGATTTATTCAGCCTATATAGGACTATAAGCCCGTTATATTATAACTACAGTGATGTAACATTAATATAAGAAGAGGTCTATGATAGTCTCGACCCCACAGGTCAAAGTTCACGGTCAAAGGTCAAATTTACAACAAGCTCCGATTGAATGTACTAAAATTGACAGGATAATGCCTCGTATATCGTCAAATCCAGAAAAATTAGGTTGACCCCATCGTGACCAGTCCACGGTTAATAGGGTGAAAGGTCAATTCCCTGACATTCTTGGATTGAGTTGAACTCATATATTGAATCCGTGTAAAGTTGTTAACGTCACGTAAAATACATTTCATGACATTTTCGTGAAGTACAGGGGTCAAAGGTCAAGTCCCTCAAGGTCATAGGGATCACCATCCATTTCCCGCTCCTTGTAAATTAGATCTGTTTCCAGGTCGAGTTTTTAATAATCTGTTGTATTCCAAAATGACCCAAATGCCTTGTTGCATAGACATGATTGCCCTGATTTCAATTTACTTCAGTCTAATTTAGCCCTCCAACCCTCCCCTTGTTTTACAATTTAATGTTCCCCATATTTCCCAGTGTTGGACCCGAATTCTCAACATATTCTTCAACGTGTATCTTCCCTGCTCGTACTTAAAACTTTTGCGAACGAAATCTTCCTTAAAAATCGTCACCTAAAATAACTCTTAGCCTTCTTATCGAACCGTTCGATTCAATACTGCAAAACACCGATAACCTAATAAAATAATATTCAGTTTTTTTTTTTTTTTTTTTTAAAATTCTAATAAAATACATTTTATAATGCAATCCCATACATTTAATTAGTTTTTTTAATACTTCGTAAATCAAACATACGGACCAGACATTTTGTTACCATATTTTGAGACACATACTGTGGTGTTCTTTCATTTCATTTATTTTAATTCAGTACTCACGACAATGATATAAAAATATGAGAAATAGCAAAATTAATATACATAATTAATTGCAGCCATATAATTACAGCTAAAACACTGCATACACATACTGGGAAGAAAAACTGCAAAAGTGGGTTTATAGAGCATATACCGTAAGTACCAAGGATAACCCAAAAAGCTTTAATAAAAAGCTTAATTCCATGTGGGGTCCTTAAGCCCAAATCAAAATCTGGGGGGCAGCATCAAGCCACAGAGGCAGGTATTAAAACCATCTAACTGAACTAAGCTTAAATTAGATCCAAACATTACAACACAAACCAATCAAATTCATCCTAATATTTATCATGTGGTGTGGATTTTGCTCAGCAGCCAACTTTGGCTCAACAAGATGTGTGTGACTGAGAGTTTGAACTGCTTAAAACTTATTTGCCCTTTTTGAATTCGGCAAAAGTTCCAATGACGTATAGCTGTAAGAAAAAATGTGTTGGCTAGCCTGATTTGACTTTAAGACAACAACAAAATTAAAAGGACTAACCCCTGGTACTGTAATTGTGAACTGATGAAGACGAACAAAGTGTGCATTTAAATAGTCGGAGCTAGCACCATGAAACATTTTAAAAACATATTTACTTAACTTCATCTGAATGACTCTATCTTTTACTTGAAAGTATCACTGTCGATCAATTCCTTTTGACCAATATGATAACGAGGGCCTTTGTTCAAGATGAATCTAACAACCCTTGTTCTGCATTGTTTGGAGTCTGTTTTGTAATACTGAGTTAAAAGAATTTAAACCCATGATGAACAGGCATAATCATAATGACACAAAATCAAGGCAGTTACTCACGGTCTTAAAGAGTTTTATGATTTAAGTAGTGGGCATGTATATACAACAAACCTTAAGTGCTGGCCACCTGCTTTTTCAAAATTATCACAGACTACATTGGAATCCCCCAGAAAGAGATTCCATTAAGGGTTATACCCAAGTATTTGACTGACTTGGCAGCTTTAATTTCAGAACCATCACATTAACATTGAAAAGTCATTAATCTTATTGAGTTGCCTTTTAGAACCAAACAAGATGCATTCCGTTTTACCCCAATGTAATGAAAAGGCTATCTCAACAAGGCATTGTCTACATGAAATCTAATCTTTGGTACGTTTGTTCGCAAAATAATGTGGGTTTTTATCAGATACCAATAGAGCACTATCGTCTGCGTAAAGCAGCGTTGCAGTCGACACTGATGGGCATGTCATTCATATAGCATAAAAATAAAAGCGGCCCAAGATCCTACCCTGTGGAACCCCGCAGGTGTAGTAAGGGGACAGAATTGACCTGGTTGACATGGACCAATTGAGTTCTACAACTCAAGTAAGACCTAAACCAATCCACAGGACTCGATGCCCATTGCTTTTAAGTTTTTTTGCAGAGAATGACTGGTCAAACAGTGTCAAAAGCTTTTTGGAGGTAAAACATACTTACACCAGTATATTTACATTGGAAATCTGAATTTTGATATAATTGAAAGGTGATTAAACAAGTGTCAGTTGAAAAGGAATTTCTAAAACCAGCATGATGAGTATAAAAATATTGTTTCACGCAAAGTATGTAATCCAATTGAAACAAAAAACAGCCTTTTCAAGAATTTTTGACGCAAATACTAGAATACTAGGGTCTGTAATTGCCACGCAGAGCGACTATTCTTCTTGAAAAAGTGGTCTTACCCGAGCTGATTTACGTTCTTAGGAAACTGTATTGATGGAATAGAAAATTAATGAATGTGTCAACTGATTTTTCAAACCTGGTGCCCCATCTTTCAAAAAAATCTGTGGGATTTCATCAAGGCCAGTAAGTTGTGTACCTTTAAAGACCAAAGCTCTTCCAGGATAAAATTAGAGGAGAAGGTTGTTAATTTGAAGCCCTGTCGGCAACACCCTTTTCCGGTAATAGTCTGGACGATGATTACATCCATGTCATATGTTTTAAAGAAGGTGGTCTTTATAACGGAGGATGCTGGCACAGTGGATAAAATTTATTGAACATGTAATTAGCCACTGTAGTTGAGTCAAAACAGCTCCCATAATATCAAAACCAATTGGATTGATTGGGATTCGAATAGAGCCCAAAACTTAAGCTGTTGCCAAAGTTTTTTTGGAATCCAACCGGTTTCCTCAATTTTATCGTAAAGTAATTAGCCTTGCCTTCTTCACAGACCTTTGCACTTTGTTACGAAGTTTACAATACTCAGAGTATAATCAGGTTTCTCTCTTGCTTAAACCTATAAGCACCTATTGTCTCTAGACTTATGTCCTAAGTATATCATGTTGTCCAGGCCGGTTCGGACCGTCTCAGGCGAACTTTCTTTAATCGGACAGCACAATCAATAATATCAGTGAAGATCTCCCGAAAGTTCTTCCAAGCCTGATCAACATCACTGCAATATACTTTAGACCAATCTGCGCTGAAAATATAACTCAAAAAAGCTTGCTAACAGTATGGCTTAAAGTCTCATGATAAAACATTATGGTGATGAGTGTTTTTTAACAATTTTCCTTGACAATAAATAAAGCAATGATCACTAGACCAAGACTTCAACACCAGATTGACAAATTTGTTAATAGTATTGCACAAAATGTGATCGATACAAAACTTTCGCTTGTAGGCGTAACTCGCGTGGCTCTTTAATTAAGTTGTAAACAAACAGTTAATATGTCCAGATAGCTTTTCAAAGTCTTACAAGAAGATTTTGGCTCAAGGTAGATATAAAAATCACCAACACCATAACCTCACAGTCAGAACGAATTTTGGAGAGGGTCTCCTCGAAGACACCCAGGAAGCGCTGGTCATGTGGATTAGGACGATAGACATGATATGGACATGATATTGGTTTGGTTTGGGAAGGAGGAGTTCTAGCAAGTTGCTTTTGTTACGTCTCCTCCATCATTCAGTCAGAGCTAAATATGCGATATGGCAACCACCGCCGTGTTGATGTAGATTCGCTTTACGTGCCTCCCTATTTGCTATCGCTCCTTACCACGTGATGCGACGAGACTATCTCTAAATGCTTATTTTCAGAGTCTGTCACTAGAAGAGTTCTAACACGATTCAGTAATGGCTATTACGGCAGCTGAGTTTGTGTGCAGATATTTTATTAGCTCAGAAATTTTTGTAATAATGGGGATAACTGTCGGTATTAAGATGGATATAAACTTGGTGAGGCCTCTCCTTTCATAAGCAATCAAACTGTTCAGCATGAGCATTTGATGGTACTAGATACTCCTGCCTTAGGGCCTTTGTTGACATTTGGAAAGGCTGGTTGTTCCGAAAGGCCCCTGGGTTCACGGACACATCCACCGGCGAGACTAAGAAGAGTGGCACGTAGCCCAGTTTGTGTTCAAGTTCGAAGAAATACAGTTCTATTTGGCTTTGAATCAATGATGAATTTGGAAAAGCAGCACGTAGATAGCATATTGCACTTGATAATGACAAAAATTGTCATTACAGCAAATCGGAAGAAGTCCAATTGTTCTTTCAAGTTGATGTGCCCATTGTCTAATATAAGGTGAACTTGGGCAAGTCACAGATTGCACTCTAAGTGCAGTCACAGAAATAATAAAAAATCAAAGTACACCCATGATGAATGAAGAATTGTACAGTTATGTGGGACAATAAAGTTAAATATAATATTGCACTAGATAAAGCTGATGATTCAATTTCAAACACGGTGGAAATTATGCATGACTTCAAAATTCTGCACCCACACGCCTAACAGGAGAGAAGTCTTCCAAATTTGGAACCTTCCCATGTAGTGCTTGAAGGAGCTTGAAGGATGCCTTTTAAAAGTTCTTACCAACATCCACGTTTTCTTATCTGCAGACCCAGCTTTATGGATGAGTTAAAAAATAGTCCAATGCATCACTAAAAACAGTGGTTACATATTAAAAAAGAGGTAAAACGTCAAGTTTATACCCCATCATAACTGCCATGCTGTGGCAAGCTGCACCGCCATTTTGATTTTGTCCTTCTCCTGCGCAAAATCACAAGTTTAACTTGGCAGCACGAGAATTTTACCAGAAATACGTCAATGCTATGATAGGAATAGCGTGGATAAAATCCAAACATTGTAGCATTAATATGTAGATTAGGATATGTGTAACTTTTCAGTCTCATGAATACACTGCATAATTTAAAGCTTCCCACGTAAACGCTCCTTGTTGTATTTGTAAGTTTGAACGATTATAAACAATATTTTTGTATGAATATCAGTGCATGTATAATGTGGTACAAATCTGACGAATATAAATGACAGTGCCTTCCTTTTTGTGTCGTTTTCTTTTTGGTTTTGTTTGTTTGTTTGCTTGTCTGTATGTCTGTTTATTGTCATTGACACTCTCCGGCATTAAAGGACATTCGATACTCAAATGAGAATTAAACATTTCTTTAACTTAATTTTCAGAAATCGCTATCCTCAAAGAACCATAGGAAACCTATTCTAACCTATTATACTCGATTCATCTGATATGTGACCCCGTACCATTCTTGCGGAGGTGAAAAATTCAATGAGGCGCAGGGACTTCTGTTAAAGGCTGACTCAGAGATTTCAAAATATAATTTGTTGGTAATATATTCAACTAGAACTAAAGATAACCATCTAAAATGCTTAATTCCAAAGTTAGAGATGATTCGGATTTTTCGTTTTCATGCAGTACGCATCTATGTACAGTGTAACAGTGCCATAGAATACCGTGTATAACAAAAATTCCGGATCCGGAATTTTTAAGCAAAGTTGTGATTTTCTATATGAAGGACTTCGATTTGAGCTTTGTTATTTCACACAGTGATTATTATATGGACAAGCATTATGTATGTGCAAAAAACACAGTTTTTTTTAAATTGAGGGCGCCCTCCTCGGGAAATCTCTGAGTCAGCCTTTAATCATGTTATTGTGAGGAATCTTAAGGCCTGAAATACACTATAGTGCGTGTTCATACATGAATGAAATTGTATTTAGTGGCAGGTGAGTGAGTTATATGACCGGAGTGTCCTACAAGATAATCCGGTGTGGCACGTGCATTTGAATTCTTTCATTTTTCCCTCTCCGACTTAATTGAATAGGTCCAAAACTCCAGGGGGACGAACGTATCAACGCGAATCGACTATAATATTGTAGGATATTTCACGCGTAGCCCGGAAAGGGATTCTGAACCGGATTTTTGTATGACCTTATGAGATAACAACGCATTTTGTAATTAATATAGAAACCACGCATTTATCTTGTCTTTTTAACTCAGTCTTAATTCTACATATGGAACGGTACACCAAACCCATTGATTTTCAAATAAAAAATGCCACGAATCGAAAGGATCGTCAATACCCCGTTATTGAGTTAAGGACCCTTTCCTCTTTGATACCTCCATGTGAGATGGATAGGAAGTCACTTCTCATTCTAACTCCCACCTCACTAACCAGACTGTATTAAATGTCTAATAATTAGGCCAATGCACATAAGCCTTAATATTCGACCTCAAGCAGTCACACGCTGAATGAACACATTTCCCACGCCAAGGATGTTTTGCTTATCATGTTCAACGTGTGTTGTAAAAACATTAATTGTATCGGTAGACATTAATGTTCATTCCTAGCTAGGCAAAGTCACAAGTTTAACGCGGCAGTACGGGATTTTCGCCATGAAGACGTCAATTCCATGATAGGAAAGGGTGTTGATAAAATAAAAAAAATGTGGCATTATTATGTAGATTTAGCATGTATCCGTGCTGCGTCGAGATATTGTATATTTTCGAATATTACTAATTTTCGATATCGAAAATAAGTAGTATTTGAAATGTTCCTATTTTTTGATATCGAAATTTTGGTAGTATTATTTATATTACTGATTCCGATATCAAACCGTGTAGTATTTTGGTAACCCGCAAATTTTTGGTATTTTTTTCCTGTTAAAAACGACCGTGCAAGTAGTGTTATTGGTTATTCATTCTGCTTTATTTTGATCGTACGCGTTCGTAGGAGCTGAAACACAAAATTACGGTCCGCCACAATTCCGTTTCCCCATTTAACTATAGGCCGACTAAATACCGCGCGTACTTTGAGTATACGTATAGGTGTGCGTTTGAGCCCTGTGTGATTCAGCGATCTTGTAATTTCCCTGGCACAAGAAAGTACCGTTTGTTGTCCCCATTTACCCCAGGCTCTATTTGGAGCTGGTCCCGGCTGCGATGGTTATCTCATGTACTTTTTTGCTTATAAGGGAAAGCGCTGATCCATCCCGATCTGCTGCATCCCTTAAATGATGCTAATGGTTATGGTAGGGTTGGGCCTTAACCGAGAGCAAACGCAAAGCGCATGCGCGAACCGGGAATTTGAGATCCCGGAGTGGAACGTTGAAAGGTCAACAGAGAGCACAAAAGTTCTACTGGCTAAGCCGAAAATATCGCAATTTATTATTGTTGGAAGCACGATCGAACGAAGTACGGGGTGAAAATAAAACATACATGTTATAGACGGTGCACATTTAGTTACACGCGAAGTTATGTATGAAATAAAGATAATGAAATGTTTTTTTTCATACCATGTAGTACAGTTGAAAAATGCGTCGAAAAAAAGTGTCAAATTTTGTCTTCATTTTTTGACAGAAAATCGCAAATCTCAAAGCCATATTTTGGAATTTTGGGCTTATCAAATTAATAGACTACAATGGTACTATTGTGCTTAAACGTTAAACCTCGGGCAACAGTAGCCTGCATTTTTGAAAGTGAGTTCTGGATCAAAATTTAGATGATGCCGATGCTGTCTTCTGCCACAGGCAAATGTAAAGTGCCACACGGCAAAGGGCTATACGTGTTGATACGGAACCCCGCCTGTCATCCGGGTCCGGCCATCTCCTCCCCTATCTACTGCTGGACTGATAGAATTGATAACTGACTTCGAGGGTATTCTTGTACATATCAAAAATGGGAAAATCATCAAAAGGCCCAGTTTTGGCTACCCGGGGTTGGCTGAATGTCTAAATTAGGCCATACTTAGCATCAACTACTTCAAGTATAACAGCCTGTAGGTTCTAGTCTTCGATTGGAACTTCATGTCCCTAGGCTAACAGTCACAGCATAGTGAAGTACACCCCTACAAGTTTTACTACAGACGAATTCAGGCTGAATTATGAACAGAAGTCTAGGCTCATGCAGTTTAGAGCTAGTAGGTTAGTAGTATCAGTGTATACTAAGCTAAAACATTTAGGGCTGATGTCCTAGTCTAGGTGGCTTAGTGTCAAACGCGACGAAAGACACTAGTGAATTCCAGCCAGCCCTCAACAGACAAACTTGCAATTGCGCCATGTTTATTTATTGTTGAGGTTGCCAAATTCAGCCTCAACAGACATGTTTATTCCGTTGAGGCTGCCAATTTCACTATAGCGTTTGCGCTTTCGTTTTTTCAACACTGAAACCTTCGAGGCGGATGGCCTACTAGTATAGAGGTTAGAGCATCAGCGCATACTAAGGCTCACAACCCAGGCTATTTACTAGCCTAGGCTGGTGCATGATTTCTATAGTGCATTTAGCTTCCATGAATCAGTGACTTCAACAAATCAGGCATTTCTTGTATCGGCATCAATTTTAGGTCAAAGCTCGTAATTTAAGCTTCGACCACTGGATATCGCACTTACGTTGCTGAATCGAGGAAGATCAATAAACTACATGGCACACATCACATTGCATACTAGCCTAACATGCATCCGGTTAATGTCCCAGCCTAGCTTGAGTCAAAAATACTAGTCATAAAGGTTTGCTAGTCCAACGTTATTTCATTAAGCATTAAAAAAAAAAAGTTCGCTAGTCATAATTAAAAGGCGGTTCGCTAGTTCAGAAAGTTACAAAGGGGTTCGCTAGTCATTGAAAAGGGTTCGCTAGTCAAAAATTGAAAAGGGCTTGCCTAATCATACATTGTTAAATTTAACCATAAATCGATTGGTTTTTTTTTTTTAATTTCTAATTATTTAAGTAAGAGTAAGTAAGACACCCTTTTCGTGTGGTGCGATGGACGGGCAGAAATTCGGTGTTTCCAGCACTGCCTTTAATTATAATCACGGATCCTCGATTCTGATACTAGCAAAACCCCTTCTTTTATGGATGGAATACACAATTCTGAGCATTAACATTCACATTATAGCTTAATACAATACCTGTACACAACTGTGCAAAAATTTGAAAATTGCCTCCTAAAAAGGGTCGTTATTGCTTTGAGGAATTTTTGCTGATGGAAATTTGCCTGTGTCACTTTGTTGTTAGTATGCTGTAAACCATTCTGCTTTCAAGTGCAGCAAGCAAGAAATATCAGGATTTTTAATGAAAAAGATTTGGTTAAAAGTTTCACTTTTGCCGTGCCCCACATATGGCAAAACGTCCACCATTTGGGGAACAGGTCCACTTTTGCAAAAGTCTACCCTCCAAAACTTTCTAGCTGGGGGCGTGTTTGAAAATGACAAAAGTCACCTCTGGATCCACACGTCTTTTCAGTTGGACCTCTTCACTGGTTATGTGTTTGCATGGATAACACAAATGAAGACTTTTATATACTAGTGGCCTAACGTGCAAGTCTTGCGGTTCTCCGAGGATAGTTTTACCAGATTGTAGGGTTCATCTTGCACAAGGTAATGGCCTACTAACTTAATTTAGTGAAGTTTTTGTAGGGGGGTTTTTGTACAATTTCTGTTCACTGCATTTTAAATGACTTTGTGGGTTTGGGGCTGTCACCAGACTTGGGCACAAATAAAGCTAAAGCCCAAATTGATTTAAATCCAGCGTAGGGGAGAAATGTTTAAGTTGAGCCCATTTAAGATAGCCACCCCCTCTAGAAAGAAGACACGAACTTATTTTCACTTTACACTACTATCTAAGTGTATTAGTACATTGCATAACATGGGTTTCTCAAGTGTAAGATGAATCACTTGCACATACAATTAGAAAGTTGCACTAAAAAGTTCATTTTTGGCACTTTTTTTCTAACTTTCTGTAAAAAATGACTTTTGTCAAATTCCCCCTACAAGGATGAAGGCTCTAAGGGCCCTCTCTGGTGAATATTAAAGGGTGTGATGGGAACATAACTTTAGAAAACTAATTACAACTGTTGCAAGTTTTAGTTGTGAAGGAGTCTTGCTTTTTGATTTTAAATGGTCCCTCTGGGGTAAGTTGGGCCACTGGGCATTGGGTACGTTGAGCATAGGAAATGTGCACAATTGTCTCGCAAAAAAATTCCAAGTAGAATCACATCAAAAATGATTTATTTTCAACTTTAGGGGGACTACACTGTCACTATATAAACATTTTTTGGGCAAAAAAAATTAGAAAAAGGCAAAATTGGATTTCAATGCAATACAAATAGATTAATGCAGTTTCTACTATGATCTCAACTTACCCCTATGACCGGCTCACTCTGGGGTAAGTTTTGACCAGTTTACAAATTAGTTTTTGGCATCTCACTGAAGGATAATGCAAAATACCCTCTGGGGTAAGTTGGGCCACTGGGCATTGGGTACGTTGAGCATAGGAAATGTCACAATTGTCCGCAAAAAAAATTCAATTAGAATCACTCAAAGATGATTTATTTTCAACTTTAGGGGGACTACACTGTCACTATATAAACATTTTTTTGGCAAAAAAAATTAGAAAAAGGCAAAATTGGATTTCACTGCAATGACAAATAGATTATGCATTTCTAAGGATGGCTCACCCCTTACCCCTATGACCGGCTCACTCTGGGGTAAGTTGAGCCATTTTACAACTTATTTTTGGCATCTCACTGAAGGAAATGCAAAATTTGGTCACAAATTTGCAAAATGTAATAAATAAAAGAAAAAAATAAACATGTTTCATTTGTAACATTGCATTTGCCTCCTACTATATTTCCTCTGAGCAGATGAAACAAAATGTAAAAAGTGGCTCAACTTACCCCCTTCTCCCCTAGTACATTTTTTTAAGTCCAAAGTTTGTTGTTTTGTGCACTTTAGTGATTAATGATTTTTAGAAACTAGCATTTTGTACTCAGGAAATTCCCTTCTACTTGATGCTGTTCTGTGGTTCAGGCACATCATCCCAACGAATTAACAAAATAGCATGCCACAATTTTGCAGTATACACTGTTTTTGTAATTGTAATGTCTGTGAATAGAAGCTCTGCTGTTTAGCATTTTCTTTTTCAGTTTTTTTGTTTTTCCAATCTTAAAAACTATGATAGCTATAATAGAACCCCATGCTGTTTCGTACTGTTCATTTCGTAGAGTACCGTTTCCGAATGCGAAGATCAACGAGGGACCGAATTTACCGTCAGGAATGTTTTTGTGGCTCATTTTATTATTTAATTACGCCCAGTATGGCACGGGGCTATTGCGTAGAGTCTCCGTTAAATGTGGCCGTTCCATGTCGACGTTATCTTTGCCGGTCACACGTAGCAACGGCCTATAGGTCAGTAGACATCGTTCTGCTTTTATGGTAGCAACGGGGTTGTGGCCAATCACAGCCTTGCTTTTGTCAGTTTGGTTATCTGTCCAATGGCAAACTCGCCTTTATGCGCTTTTTATTGGATGACATTTCGCTTCACATCACTGTCAGCCTTCGCCCGAAGAGGACCAAACATTTTCTTTGCCTTGGCCATCATCTAGCATGCTCATTGTTACAATGTTGTGAAGGTGTGTTTGTGGGTATTAATGACCAAGATCGATTGGTTTAAGTCCTTTGCCCTCTATTAGGTTTGGTCGGTTCCTCGTAACTTACAAAAAAATCGTTTTGGGGGTCTTAAGTTATTGATTTGCCCATTGCTTGTAGAGGTTTTACAAATTATTTAACATGCAGCTTTTGGTAATGTTTCTAAAGGCCAAGCCAAATGAGGCATTCCGTCAATACAAACGTGGGCAAATGTCTTTTTTATTTTTTTTGTGCATTTTATTAGAGGCACATCCTTTTTGGAAGCATTTAAGAGGGGTCGTCGATGGCCAAATGTAACACGTATTCAAATACGGAATAAATCGCAATCTCATCATAGGGCGCAGTTCACATTCCATAAAAAAGTTTTATACAATTTGGCACTCGCCGGTGGTGTTAGGTTGCGGTCAAACTAAATCAAAGGTTTCATTTGATTTGCAAATGTAAATCCTTTTTGATTAATTAAGTCGTGGCTAGGCGGATTTTTTAATGTTGGTTTTAATTTTTAATTTAAGTTTAATTAAGTTTTGAAAAAAAATGGCAATGAAATTCTATATGTTGTCAGTTTCATGCGTATGTTGTGCCCATACAATTAAGTCCGTTTCACATGTTGTTTAAAATAGTCTTTCTCTTGTTGGCTCTGTTCCAAAATGCAGTTACCGGGTAGTTAGGTTCATTCAACCTCTGTCCTTTTTGTGCAAGGGCTCTATAAAAGGTTAGAGATTGAGAATAAAATGAAAAGAAAAGGATCAACACCCTGAATAAGGTTCCACATCTTTTAAGGACTGAATCTGTTTTATTTCCCGTTTTTATTTACTGCAAAGATAAATTGGAAGACCTCATGTAGATTCAGCCTTGGCTTGAATTCTCAAATTCTCTGCACCCTGCTCAGTTATGTTATCCTTTTCTTCTCAACTGATGGGGCTTTGTGTACGTGGAGTCTGTGCACAAGTATACCAGACCAATCACAGACAAACTTAGTTGGCAACATCTTCAGTTTTCTTCATTAATTTTGTGCCACACACACCTATGTATCACGCCAAGACGTAGTTATTTTGGATGTAATGCTTGAAACCTGGGGGTATAACGACCCAAATCACGACATGAGTTTCAGGGAGGCTGAGCTGCGTAAGGCCTGACGGTGTCCAGGGAAGTGAGCCCCCCAAAGTTGGTCCAGGGGAAATGCCATTCGTGTTTTTCTTTTTCATTTTTTTTTTTGGGTGAATTTGATCCTTAGTTTCATGTCCACCTTTTCTCCATTTTTAGACCCCGGGCTGCTTGCACTTCCATCCGCACCCAGCGGGCTAGGCATGTACAGGGGGCCAACAATTTTGTCTGCGATTGTAGATTGTGCTTAATGATGCAGAACTGACTATGAAAAGGTTGATTTAGTATCATGTAGGGCAAATGTGTCGAATTAGATTTTTTTTAAACAGAAACTATGGGCAAGGGCACAATTTATTTTTAAAAACCGGGAAAGTTGTTTCCAAAATATTTTCATGATTAGCCCTGGAACAAGTAGGCATATCCACTGTGTAAAAAAAAGTAGGCCTAATAGTGCATATTAACCAAAAACTATTGATGAAAAAGTAAAGGGGCAGTTGATCCACAACTTGTTCCCCCCACAAAAAAAAGTTGACATTTTTATATCATCTGAACTGTTAGTCTTATTAATCCCGTGTTAGGCCTACCTAGTGCAATTGAGCGTAGCTGTAGAAATTGGCATTTTTGTATTTTCTATCCGGAAACGAACAGCATTTACAACACAGTGGCCAATGGGACACGAACAACAAGGCAATGTTCATAACGACAACTGCAAGATCACAATCAACTAAAAAGCTTTTCTCAAGTGGATGCACATTTGCATTCAGGATACAAATACATGCACAGAGGGAAAGTGACATGCACATAGAGAAAGTGACATGCACCTGTCACCTTGGTAATTCCGATCCTGATGTGTTGTAATGCCATGAATTTTATGGGCTTAAAATGTGTTGTGCTGTTGTTTGTGATTCAAATGCACATCTAGGCTATCTAGGCTAACTGGGATCGAGCTAACGCGCAAGCTACTACATAGACTGATGCCTCAGCCTAAGGGGGTCCTTCCTAAATGCAAGGTTTGCCAGTCCTAAGGTTAGTCATAATCAGAAAAAGGTTTGCTAGGTCCAAATAAAAAGGGTTTGCTAGGCTAAAAAAGTCCCTAGTCATAAGGTTAGGGTTTAGGGTTTAAATTTAAATTTATGACTAGCACACCCTTTTTCAAATTATGACTAGCGAAACCAGGGAGTTCCTTTTTAAGTTAGGCCCTATGACTAGCGATTTTTTTTTCTTAATTAACTCTATGACTAGCGAACCTTATGACTAGGGATTGTTATCCCCATCTAGCTAGGCTAGTGTATTAACCCTAGGTGTGTGTTCGGGTGCATGTTAGGCTAGTATGCACCAATGCTACGATACCATACTAGCTCTAAGTAGTAGAGGCCATAAGCGATTCAAACCTGAAAAAAAATTCTAATAAAAGGACTTTTTTTATATTCTCGTAGTCTCTATTGAATTATTAACCAAAAAATTATGTCCGTCCTCCATGCAGCTGTTTTTGTTAGATATGCCAAGTCAAGGTCCATGAACCTTTTATAAGGCATATCGTATCATGCTCCTCAACCATTTGGTCTAAAGCCACAAATGAGTGTTTATATACCAAGGTTTTTGGGGTCACAACACATTAACTATAGGGAAAACCCCAAATGCACCCTTCCTTGATTTTCAAAATAGTAATGCACTATCTGTATGCAATTGTAACTTTAAAAAAACTTCGGTCCCCCCTCAACCATTTTAAAGGTTTTGGTTAAGACCTTCTTGGAAGTCTTAGTTACAACAAAGCCCTGTATTTGGTCAAGTGGATTGGTTATAAAGTCTCCTTTTTTTAATTGATATCAAAAACGTTCCATTAGTCCTCCAATTGATGTCATAGTAATATTTTAATGCAGTATAATCCATGGGAATCTTGATTGTCTCCGATTGTTTTTAAAAAAAGTAGAATTTCAATTTCTATTTTGAGTTAAAAATACAGGAATGGTGTGATTTTGGCGAGGTTTTTGTGTTGAATCGTGAAGGAAAAACAAAATGTTTTGTAACATGCACAGGAGGTATTAAGTTGGCATAAAGATATATATTTTGATAGAAGTGAAACAGAAAAATATTATAAAGGTTGCAACCATCCCCTCCTCCGAAACTAAGTCTTGTCTACCACTACCAAGGTAAAGGTGGCGTGACAGATAATTTTGGGCGCTAAAATGAAAGCAAATGATGGTCCCAAGATTAGATGCAGCATAGGTTTGAAATTTATGTTTTTAGATGGGCCGGATGAAACACTTGTTGGCAGTGCTACACCCCCCCTTCCTCCCCAGGAAAACGAAGGCTACCTCAGACCTTCACTGGTGGACTTGCACTCAATGAGGCAAGGAGTCCCATTTAGCTTACCTGTGACCTATCAAACCCCTGACAATGTGCGTTTTAAACGACCCTGAGGACGGATTGGGCCGTTGGGGGGGGCGGGGGACTCACCTCCTATCTCGGGGGGCAGGCCGCTGACCAGCCTCTTTGCCTCGTCACCACATAAGCGTGCCCAGAGTTGTTCGCCATATTTCTGGCATTGCGGCACTGGCTCCCCTTGGTCGGGGGAAGGTAATTTATTGTCCGCTGCGACAATATGAAGGTGTGCCATATAAACAAGGAGGGAAGTCATAGTCCGGCCTATGCTTGGGAGACGCTTCGTCATTCGAGTGGTTGCCGAGATTGGACATCGGCTCATGTCTCCCGTGTTTCGGGAGTTGACAATGGTTTGCGGACGTCCCTAATCCCGGACCAGCCAAAATCAGAGGGCAGTCGGTGGAGTGGCAGCTCTACGTTGCAGTTTTGCCGCACAGCTTCTGGAACCGTCCACGATGGATCTGTTCGGTCGCAGTCATGATCGTCAGATTGTGGCATATTAGGGGCCTTACTCTTGAACCCGACCCCGGGTAGGTAAACAGACGCCATGTGCAGTGGACCGGTCAGGATTATAGCCATAGCTTGACCATGGAGCTTCTCTTGGTGGCCAGGAATCCCAAAAATTCCCCTCGAGTGGCTGTGTCTCGAGACAACCTGGTCCCCAGACTACAAACTGGTAGCCCATTATGGCCACGGCAGCTGTGGTTTCCCAGCCGCGAGAATTCTGCCTTTTCTTAAAGGAACAGGTCCATCTTCCAATCATAGGATTACCCATGCATGGTGTGCCGAAGAGAGTTCGATCCATCCCTTTCGAGACCGTAGACCCCAGGATTTGCAATTTCCTCACGGAAGTCTTTCAGGAGTGGGGTTAACTTAGTGTCCTGACTGTCCGTGGTTTCTTTTTTACCGACCACCACACCAGACCCGTAAAGGCTCGGTGATGGCATGAACGTTTTCTTTCAGCCCGCTCTTGTCCAATCTGGTGAAGCAGTATGTTTACGGATCGTCCCCCGTTCGTAGCCTTGTTCCGGAGTAGGAATTTTCCAATGGTTTTGCAATTCTTGGTGTCGGCAACAGTTTAAACCCAACCGAAAGCTTCGTCTTCTGGAACTTCGGTATATCATAACCCATCCTTGTCTACGGACGGCCCCACCGCTTTGGCGGCAAGGAGTCTCTATTCCTTCACATGCAGGGTTTTTGGCCAAGAATCAGACCTTTTCTTTTTACCCCGAAACCGTGTTTTTCTGTCACGTCTCACCATAGTTGCAGACCGGGGTTGCAGTCAGCTCAGAGAAGCCTGCAGCAAGGGACACATTGAGCCAGCTGGATTTCCTCAGTCATCTGAAATCCACACAAAAACACCATGATTGGATGGCTGGCTTCTTGGTTAGGGAATATGATGTTCGAGCTCACGCTTCCTCCTGGGCCTTCTATAAAGAGGCCTTTATCCCAGACATTTTGGACAATGTCGGTTGGAGTTGTATTTCACCTTTCAACAAGTCTATTTGAAGCATGTGTTAGTCAAGCGGAGAGGGTGTCGCCATCCAATCCCTCTTGGCTGATCGACCTAGCATCTTGAGCCAGGAGCATTAGGCGACTATGGGTGGGGCGTTGACAGGGGTTGCGTTGGCTACATTCTGCGACCTTCTTCCGCCACCGATTAAGCCATGCAGTGGTATTCTGTGCAAAAGTAAGGTTGTGGAAGGAAGCTAGCACTAGTACAGTGTATTTCCCTCTCAGGAGTGAGAGGGCGATACACTTGAGTATGATACCTACCTTCATGCAACTTGTTATTTTCCACATACAAGAAGGTCTGAGGTCTTCTTTTTTTTTTGTGAGAGAAACATTTTGCGGAAGGGCGAATCACAGTGCCGCTTGACGTGGTCCGTGATATTTGGTGCGTGCCACGTCCCGACTATTACGGGAGTTGGCTCATTTACCAGTGGTAATGGGGTTTTTAATAGTACCCAAATGAAATATTTTTGCAAAAAGGTGTATCACTAATACCACACTATTAAATCACACAGGACGCATCAGTTCGAGGATCTGCCCAAGAACAATATTCACTGATTTGACAATAATATTGTAGCTGTTTTCATTATTATATATATAAAGGTCAAATATTGTTGTTTAATATTTGTACAGACTGACGAATTGGCTAATTTACGTTGCGAAAAACTTGTAAAAATTCGGATTAAAAGTGCGTTCTTTGCTTAAAAGCAATGTATGGCCCTGCATTTGTCAAGCCTAAAAATATGTTTATTTATTTGTTATTGACCATGAAAAAGATGTTACTAGACACCACCTTTTTGCTTCTAGGCCAATTGGCCTTTGACCTTGAATATCTGACCAACGCAGCAACTAGAAGGTCGGTCACTTTTTCCTATATTCATATACAAAAATCATTTTATTAGAATTTGTTCAAGGTTAACATAGGACATGTGTCACATTAAAAGGCTGACTCAGAGATTTTGAAATATAATTTTGTAAAAAAAAAAAAAAAAAAAATAGTCATCTAGAACTAAAGAAAGTCACCTTAAAAGCTAATGCAAAGTAGAGATCATCGGAAGTTTTCCGTTTTCATGCAGTAGACACATTATGTGTCATTATGAAATTGCATTTTAAAAAAAAATTTCCGGATCCTGACTTTTATGCCAAGTTGTTGATTTTCCTATATGAAGGACTTTGATTTGGAGGGCTTAGGTTATTTTCACACAGTTGATTAGTATTTGGACAGGCATTATGTACATCCAAAAACACGATTTCAGCGGTGGCGGCCAAGCTTCATCATAGCGCAAAGACTGCCGAACGAGTCATTGGACCAGCGCTGAAACATTGACCGCAAATTTGAAGTCATCTGTGCAAAAAAAAGCGTTTATAAATAGATCAGTGAGTGGCCATGGGAATTCCGCCGTATACGGAGCCGTCGGCCGAAATTTGCCTTGCTTTAGTCGGCGGTGCAATATTGTGCTGCAAAACTATCATTCAAATATTTTTTTTAAAGACCGGACATGAGAGGTTTGCTTCATGCAAGTCAACGAATCATCCCACGGTGGTTCATAGGCCCGTGCAGAGGACCCTACCTGGTAACATGGCCCGCCATCCCTTCCGCAGCTAAAAATAGCGATGACCCTGCGAGTGAAACATGAGGCCAAGCAAGCCTCGTTCAAAATGGATCCCGTTTGTAACGTTATCATACAACACAAAACTTACAGTGGAGTTGTTCTTCAACTCCACGGATTTTTGAGTGGAAAAATATTGTATAAACATATTTTCGACTTTAGAATATTTGTCAAGTTTTTCGTGATTACCGTGCTATACCTATGGGAAGGCAAAAACGACGCTATCTTGGGCCGCCGCCCCCCCCCCCCCCTGACGATTTGTTTTGAAAATTGAGTGCGCACTCAATTTTAAAAATGTAATTTGTTCAAGGTTACATTAAGCCTCTACCATTACGGTCCTCCCTCAATTGCTTATTCTCCATCCCTAAGAATGTTTTTTGAAGGTTTTTTTTTAATTTTTTTTTTTTTTGTGATGAAAAACATTTTGGTGGAGTAAGAACGAATCACTGCGCCCTGTGATGCAGTTTCAGGATTTGGCCTATTTTTCAACAGTGGTAATGAGGCTTCTGATGTGATCCAAATGAAATAGTTGTCCAAGACTGGTATAATTTTATCATCGATATCCACTGATCATTTTTAACAATGTTATTTTGGCCTGTTTTCATTATTATAGATTATGGTCATATTTTTGGTTTACTTGATACTTACTACAGACTGACTAATTTGGCTAATTTATGTTGAAGAAAACGTGGGAAAAATTTGGTTAAAATGCCTTTCTATGCTGAAAGAATAATGATACTTCATTTTGTAAGCCTCAAGAACTGGTTTTATATATTGTTTTTTTTTGATCCCCAAAACATGGGTATAGACACCATCTGTTTGCCTTCTAGCCAATTGGATGAGCATTATAACCCATCATCGCCGCATAAAGGTCCGTTGACCAACGCACAACTAGAATGCGAACACATTTTTGTGGTAATTAGTCATATAGAGGCCTACCAGAATATACAAAGAGTCTTTTATTAGAATTTGTTCAAGGTTGGTAGGGACATGTGTCATATTACCCTCCTACTAAAAGTGCATTATCGTCCTCAGCGATGTCAGTGAGATATCCATTGCATTAAGCGTTCAATCCTGAGCTTTGACTGAAAGTACTGCCGAACCCAGAAATACCTGCCCTGATTTTGTTGACGTTCACTTGAGTCATGGAAGCGATGCACTATAGCAACTAGTAGCGAATCATGCATCAGCAAGGCTAGTACATTAGCCCCGGATATGAGCCTACTTCAGGTGCACTGATTTGGCCATGATGCTAATAATAAACCTTTACCAGCTCATCCCTAGATATTAGCCTAGTATGCACTTATGCTACAACCTACTAGTAGTAATCATCAGCCTAGCTTCTACTAATTAGCCGTAGATGGGTGGGTGTGGGGTGGTTTGTGACCACTAAACAATGAACCCTGAGAATTTAGCACTTTATTTATGTACTTTTATTACTAGAATTTATCAGGGTCGTGTGTGTCACAAAATGGCCACACCCGGGGGTGTGGCTGTTTAGTGACTCGGGTTGACTGGGGACCCGGCAATGAATCACGAATTCGCCATACGCAGGGGTGCAAGGTACCCCCCCAAAAAAAATCCACAAAATTCCACTTTTTGCCCATTTTTTTTTCATAATCAGGTTCCAAGTTAAAGACATTTTTGACAAGAAAGTCCCATTTTGGTGATCAGATGTTCAAAAGGAACAAAAAGGGAGCCATTTTAGGGGGTTAGGTCCACTTTTTACCAAAAAAGTCCACCAAGCCTAGTCAGAGCTGCATTCCAACACAATTTATGCTGCATTTCCCAAACTTTTTGATCTGTCCAAGAATGCCCTCGAAGTCCATGAATCAGTCACCAATTTAGTCATCAGCAGGAGATAGCAGGAGTAGGAGGCCGGAGGCGTCGTCGTCGGGTATGAAACAGCTACCGTGATGGAACAAGCAATTCATTCACACGCGCATGTTATGCACCGTCGCGTGAGCATTTAAATGTCTGGCGGACAACGGCCCCATCATCAAATTTTTGATCCAGATTCCTTAAAAAAGGCAGGCTACTGTTGCACGAGATTTACGTTTAAGAAACAATATTAGCCTTTTCAGTCTATTATTTTGGAAGCCCAAATTTTCAAAAAGGCTTTGAGATTTGCGATTTTCGGTTGAAATTTGATTTCGAACATTTTTCAACTGTAATACATGGTATAAACATTTCTTCTTTTTATTTACACATATTTCGCCGTGTAATTAAATTTGCACACAGCTATAACATGGATGTTTATATTTTTACCTAATCTCAGTTCGTCTGCTTCAAAACATTCAGATTTGTGATTTTCGGCTAAGCCAGTAAGAGTAGAGCTTTCATTGCTTTGTTTACGTATCAAAAAACAGCACTTCCGGGATCTCGAAATTTCCGGTTCGCGCATGCGTTATGCGTTTGCTCCACCGTTTAGGTTGGGCCACAGTGATCAGCGGCCATTTTGTGAAGCGCTTAGAGGCCAATAGCATAAGGCGCTTATAAATCTTGCATTATTGATTATTATTATTATTATTATTATTTGTTTCTGGGCCGATCTTTGCAAAGTATCATAGTATGTCTGGTGGGAAAGATGGCGTATTTTTTGTTTGAACTGCGTTGTGTTTGCCGGCCATAAACTCTCCTGCTAATTCCTTTTCGCCAGACAGAACCATGACAAGCACAATGGAATGAACTATATTAAGCCATTTTAAAACGTGTATTTAACGTGAGGATTATTTGGTGGTGCGCGCCATTCTACCAGTCCGTCAGCTGTGTCATCTGGTCACCAGAATTAAAAAAAATCATATCTACATTTTCATCGCTCGGTTGCTTTCACTATAATCACAAACATGCTCCAAAATAAATAAAATACGTTCGCCAAAACAGATTAATGTAAATATTACCCCGTTATTGACCAAAACTCTGTATATGACTTACAAAAAAAAAAAGAACAAAAAAAGGGCCCCCACTGGTACACGATGCCAAAACTACTAGATTTTAACCTCTGGCTGGCGTAGCATCAAAATCTTTCGTCAGCCTATTTTCTTGCATTACATCTGAAAAAAAGTTAAAAATGCTTGCAAATGCCACTAGTTTTATGTTATGAAAGTGGTTTCTCAAAGTAAAATTGCATCTGGACAGTAATTTTGAGGCAATTTAATCCGCGCGCGCCATCAATAATTTTGACATCGATTAGCCCACAAACAGGTGTGCCGATAGAGCATCTCGTGCCTGGGCGTTTTGACGTGTCGTGAGTTTGGTATTCGTAATTAAAAACAAAACCCAAAAAAACCCCGTGGGGGTTTCCCCCACCCATATGTTGGTTTTGGGTTTGTTGTTTGGTCCTTCGGTTTTTTGATTTTTTTAGTTTTTGTTGAGAATATATTTTATTCCATTGATTCAGTAGAAGTTGCGTTTTGGTGTTCTAAAACAGCTGTTTGTATATATTTTTAAAGTACTCACCTGATTACAACATTATATTTTTCTCTATTTCGTAGGAAGGGCTATCGTATTCACCAACATATTTTTCAATTCAATAAATTCCATTTGAATACACGGTGACCATTTTTCATGTGAGCGTTAATTGTGTTTATTATAATAGCCAGTACTGTCCTATTTCATGGGGTGATATTGATACGAGGCTGTTCAACCCATGGCCATGCGGGGGCCTAGGCTTTGTTGCTCTTTACAAAACATAGTATAATATGCTACCGAATGTACTGCCAGAATCGGCTTATCACTGAAACTGTCTTCAGTTCTACAATGATAAAAAGATGTCAAGGAACTCATTCTAGAGATCTAATCAACTAGAGATTTTGTGGCCTATGTATTGTTCAGTTGTGCTATGTGTGCATTTACATAAGAAGCATTTTTTCTCCGATGCTGTGGATACGGATGATATGTTGCAGTGTCAAATGTTAGTTATGTTCAAATAACAACATTTAAATGACATATTTTGCTGGTGTTTTAATCGGATACGCAATTTAAATAAATATTATTTTACATCACATTCATTTATAGCTACATGAGTATCATAAACCTGTAGAGTATCATAAAACTTGTTTACCTGTGGCCTTTAAAAAATTGCTCTCACTCTCACTTTGAATGAGGGTCTCAACTTATTTGACATCTACATAACATGAATGCGCACTAATACTCATCTACTCAATGCTGGCCCGCCGCCACATTACAATCGTCTCACATCGTTGACCTCGCAACAATCCATTCCATTTCCCGAGACATCAGTGGAGAGCTGTGATGACGGGCGTCAGTATCCTTTCCTTCCTAAGGACCCCCCCCCCCCTTGATACGAATGGATAGGCAGGGCGGATCCACGCCCTGGAAAATGCAACATAACCGGGGGCTGTAAGGTGTTAAAAATGCTGATTTTATCAGATATAGGCAAAATTACCGGTGGGGTGCGCGCCCACAAAACACCCCCTTGATCCTCCAGGAAAAAACAGTCATTCCCCTTTCAACTCTCCGACCCCACCCAACCACACTGTAATTCTACTTAGGAGGTCACGCATGTCAAGCTTTATTCGACATCAAACATTAACGTGAATGAACACATTTCCCTCAAAATCATAGGCCACGGATGTTATTGCTATAACCAATGCTCAACGTGTATTATAAACAAGCTTATGTTATCGGTGAACATTAATATTCATCCCCTAGGCAAAGCCAGAACAAGTTTAACGTGTCAATACGACAATTTTACCACCATACTCAATCCCTGATAGGATATTGTTGAACAATCAAAACAATGCGGGCCATATTAAATGTAGATAGGGTGTACCGGGATACTTTTTAGGTTACATGTTACTTTTTCAGGCTTGTGATTCACGAGATATTTTTTTTTATGCAAGACTTCGATTGATTTTACAAACATAATAGACGCATCGCTTATACACGACTGGTGGGGATTTAAATAAAATTAAAATTGTTTCGAAAAAAAAGTCGCTCACTACCAACTATAACCAATACATTTAAATGTCTCCTTTTTATCTTTCAAGCATTTTCTACCTTTAATCCCATGCATATATTGTGATCACCCTGTAACGCAAGTCAAACCAATATAGTGTGTTGTAGGGGTGCATGTTTGTTATTTTATCGTTCTATCTTCTGCCAATGTTTTGACGTCTACATTGCGTCAACGTCACATACTTCAAATGACAGAGTTCTATGGAGTCTTTAATTTTGTGCAAGGAATCATCCATTTCTTTCAGCTATTTTTTCATTGATTTTTGCTTGGGTGCATTATTTGTAATATTTATGTGTCTCACTATTTTAAATTAAACTAAAATCGTAATTCCACAATACACATTACTCACTAAATTGTGTAAGCTTCGAAACTCGAATAAAAATTGTATATTCAAGAACAGAAGGACGTATCTTCCAGATCCATGAGGCTTCGTAAGTTGGGACGTTTTTTCTCGAAAAGTGTCGAATGAGATAGACTTCGATGCTCTATGCAGAACGCATTTATCAAATACAATCATGAACCGTAAACATGATGGTGTGTATTTGGGGACAGTTCGTATTCCACGTGGTCTTGCTTCCGAAAGTTTTTTTCTCTCCGAACGAGTCATTACTCCGAACCACTGTTCTATGTAAGCTCATAATTCCGACAGGTTTTTGTTCCGAAGGATCATTAGTCCGAAGTTCTAATCCGAAGGTCGTTTCTTCTTCTTCTTCTCCGAAAATAAAATCATTACTCCGAACGGTTTTTATCCTCTCCGATCGATCATTTCTTCTCCGAAGGGTCGTTACTCCGAAAGGTTTTTATTCGATGGTCTTTATTATTCCGAAAATAAATAAGGGTCATTAATCAGTCCCCTAAGTTAGTTGTCCGAAAGTTTTTACTCACTACTCCGAAGGTCTGTTCCAAAGGTCGTTTCTCTTCTCTCCGATTTTTTCGGAATATCGACCTTTCGGAATAAAAACCTTTCGGATTAAAAACCTGATTTTTTATTCTGAAGGGTCATTACTCCGAAAGGTCATTACTCCGAAGGTCGTTTCTTCTTCTTCTCCCGATTTTCGGAATATCGACATTTCGGAAATACAACCTTTCGATTAAACCTAATTTTTTTGCTTTTCTTTTATAAATATTCTTTCTCTTCGTTTTTATCCTGGTTTCCTTATCCAAACGTTCCTTCTTTTTCTCTACTTTTGTCGTTTTCTTTTTTTCTTTTGCTGCTGCTTCTTTCCTTCTATCCTTCATTTCTTCTTTTCTCTCGGTTTCATTTACTCTCTTTCAACCTTTCCATTTTCCACCCTTTCCTCTTCTTTCTTCATATTTCCTGCCTCACTGTTCTTAACAGGCAATTTTTTCTGTCTTCTTTGTGTTTGTATTTCAAGTCTGTAGTTCCCTTTTTTCTGTCTCATTTTGTCTGTATGTCTCACTCTGTTTATTGTTATTGTTGTCTTTGATTCGCTTTTTTTTCTGGCAGTCTTTCGTTCTTCGTTCTTCTTTTTATCCCTCTGCTTCTATCTTACAGCATGGTCTTTCTGTAGTTTGTCTTCGTCCTCTCTTTTCTCAGTCTTTTCGTTCTCTTTTATCGTTCTTCGCCTTTTCTTTTTTAATTTGACATTTCCTTTCTTGGTTTTTCTCGTTTTCCTTTTTCCTTCTTGCTTATTTCTTCTTTTTCTGTCTATATCTTCTATTTTTTTATAATTGCATTCTCTTTTCTTTCATTATAACTGTTTTGCTTCACTCTACGGTTTATATGCACGGTGTCCTCCCAAAATTTGGTGAAATCAGTTTGTGTACCAAACAAAACAATTTGATTTTTTTGTGTCTAAAACTCACATAACTATCATCTTTTACAGGATTTTCGGCCAAAATAAGAAAGAAAATCATCAAGTTAAGTCCTGACTCGAGATTTCGAAATATTATTTTTTTGTGTAAGAATAAAAAATAAAAATAGAACTAAAGATAGTAACCTAAATGCACAAGTTTCCGATTTGAGATGAATCGGATTTTTCCGTTTGATGCAGTAAACTTATGTGTAGTATTACATCCCATAGTATACTGTGTAAACAAAATTCCGGATCCGAATTTTAAACAAAGTTGTGATTTTCTATATTAGAATTCTATTTCAGCTAGCAATCTCACGCAGTGATTAGTATATGACAAGCATTATGACATGCAAAACCCACGATTCTTTTGGAAATTGAGTGCGCCCTCCTCAGAGACATCTCTGATCGGGCCTTTAAAGAAAGGCGATAGTCCGAATCGCTAATAGCCTTCCTATCTGAAGAAAGTTTTTTCCTCTTTATCCTGTGAAATCCTAGGGCAAAATAGTGTTTGGTTTTGGATGTTCGAGCGACAACGTGCCCTTTTTTGGTCGACACATATTTAATTTTACATATTAAAAATCACACGGGGCTTGATAATATCTCGCAAACTCAACAATGGGTTTTTGGGTTGAAGGGCCCATTCTATCAAGATTAAAACGTTCTACACTTAAATCGGTTTAGCCCTCTTTAAATTTAAAATGAGGTTTAGAAGATCTGAGAACCGTCAATTAACTTTCGGAGAATATAACATTTTTAAAAAAAAAAAGGTTTTTACTCCGAAAGGTTTTTATTTTTTTTAAGGTTTTTCTAAAAAAAACTTTCCGAATAAACACCTTTCGGAGTAATTACCTTTCGGAGTAAAAATCCTATAAATTAATAAAGGTTTTTACTCTGAAAGGTTTTTATCTCGAAAGGTCGATATTCCGGAAATTCGGAGAATGACCTTTCGGCATAAAAACCTTCAGTAAAAATCCTATGGATAAAAATAGGTTTTTAACTCCGAAAGGTTTTTATTCCGAAAGGTTTTTATTCCGAAAGGCGAATATGCCGAAATTCGGAGAAACGACCTTTCGAGTAATGACCGTTCCGAATAAAAACCTTTCGGAGCAATGACCCTTTTGTAGATTTCGGAATAATGACCCTTTCGGACCAATTGGCCGTTCGGATTAATTTACCAATCGGAGAATAGACTTTTCGAGAAATTACCATCGGAGAAATTACCTTTCGGAATAAAGACCTGTCCGTAGTAATAACCTTTTCGGAACAAAAACCGTCGGACAATGACACGTCTGAAAATCGACCTGCCTAGATTCCACCACATGACGAATGTGATGGCGATCAAATAAGTATGACGTCTATTACTATTTATTATGTAACTAACTCTAATCGGGCTGTTTGGGTGGCGCGTTGGGTTAGCCTAAGATCAAAGCCAACAGTTTTGGCCGTTATCAAGGTAATACCACGCTCAAATTGGGCAGCTAAGAGAGGCTTGTATTTGTCGCAAGGCTTGGACATTTTGTTCCCATGGACTTGAAACAGAAACTTGAAATATCCCAATACGTCTAAGAGGAAAATGATTACCAACCTGACGATCACCCACCCCGCACAAAGGAGGTAGCGTTATTTGTCTTTTAATCGAAGATGCAATTTCCCCCTAACATAAGGCAGGGGTCAGCGCCGTGATTTTTGAAAATGACTAACCTGCTGCTCCCCTTTGTGGTTTCTGTGTCTATTAATACAAATGAGTACAAAGTTTTAAGTAACATTCCCACTTTAAGGTATTGTAGATTTAAAATAAGCTGTACACTTAAATGCCAATGATTATAGCTTGTCCTCGATTTCCTCTTTACAACAATTCCTTGAGGCATGTATTTGATGTTCAATAGCCTTTTTCTTTCTAAAGTAACCTGTGATTTTACATTCACAAAGAAAGCTCGGCATGACATCATAGTGTGGGGTTGGTATGTCAATGAAAATAGTTCCCGTAGGATGTTGGTGTTAAGTTGATTTTCTTGCTGTTTTTCAATTCAATAGGGACCAACACAGTCAGAAAATGATGGGGGTGCAAATTTCGTTCGGACTCTACCACTACCCCTCACCCCCCCTTCCTCAAGGGGGGAAATGTTTATACAGGGAAAAGTGTACATCGAGTCAAATTGTGTTTTATGTACATTAACATGTTCGTCTCTCTAAGGATAACAGTATATATTTGCCTAGAGTTCCGCCCTGTCTGAAGCGCTATAGCCCCCTAATTGTTCAAGGTCATCCTGAAGGTAAAATTTACACCCAATGCTCAGATTGTTAAAACGGGTGATACTTGTTTGTATTGCTCTCACAGGATCCAGAAATGTACTATTTTAACGTGTGTGACATTTGGTTGGCTATTCATAGCAAAATGTCGCAAGGGGTCTACATGGTCTATGGGGTCACCAGAATTTTTTCCCTGCTGTCGCAATGGTGATATCAAAAAATCAATAAAGGCATTTTCCTTTTTCAGTCATGACACGGAATCATGACCCACTTTCGACAACAGCGGAGCATTTACCCCCAGGTATTACCCTGACCATTAACGGGGCTATACCCAAGCTTTAACTAAAGGTGGAACCTAGGCAACATAATATTTTTTTGTAACCCTTATGAGGAGACGCAACGCGTTAGTGTACCTTAAAACAATTGACTCGATTTTAAAATTTTTCCCCTGTACTAACACATCCCCTTGAAGAAGGGGGCAGTCTCCGAAATTTGCACCCCCTCATTTTCTGCCAATTTAGTCTATGACACCCAAACGCACAAATCAATTTTAGCAATGAAAAAAATCCTACGCGAATTCACATCAACACACCTAACACTATCAGCAAATACTAAACTAAAAAGTTTGGCTCTATAACATTTTAAAGACATTTAATGGCATACTTCCTGGTTTTTCGAATAACTCGCGAGGCTGACGCTATGCTGACGATAATTAACACATTAGCATTCAGAATTCTGCATTGCCTTACAACACTACGCTCTCATCTCAGGCTTATGATATGTTCAGGAATATTGCAAATCCATTAATTTTACGTAATTTAACTTGTAATGCAAACGACTTTTTAAAGCTTTTATGGATTCACATTGAATCCATACTAATGAAATATTTCGAGTGAATTTCCCGTAAAATAAACTTAAACTCATCTGAAGAGGAATCAATTTATGTAGGATTATCAGATCTTTACGGTATCACATTGCCGGGTCCTTTTCTTTATCATTCCCTCTCAACGTGACATCATGGATCCTCAAAGTAATATTTCGGGCAACATGAGATGAAACATTAAAATAGCTACTATTTCTCTAATTTTGAAATCACATTCTATCACTTACAATATCGCAAATTATACCTACGATTCATGATGTCCCTGGTAAAATTCTTTCAGTTGACCTTAAAGCTGAGATACGAGAAACAGCCTTCCTTGAAATCGGTGGCCGATTTAAGGATTCACTAAACGACTATATGAAAAGGGCTGGAAAAAAGCTAGTGTCTAAAATAAGAAACCGCAGGAGAAAAATAGAAGGACTCATAAAACCGCAACAACGGATTATAAACATGCCTATTAAAGTAAATCAGGTTTTTATCATATTACTTTTCACAAGAGATAAAAAAATGTATCTTATATTAACCTCGTTCATATGTACACCAGGGTTTTTTTCAGTGTTTATGTTATGATAAAGGATGGTTAATTTGTTACGATTAGGAAGATTCCCATTTTCATGCAGGGATCAAAGTATTTGCCTCGATGACGCCTCCACGACCATGTCGCACGCAAAAATATATTATGCCGGCAAGCAATATTCACATTTTAATAACAAACCTCACACGTACCATTTATACTCCTACGAGATAAATTTTTATGCAATTAGAAGTATTGATCGATCAATACTCCTAATTGTCTGGGTCACAGTTTTATTTATTCATTGTCCCACTTAAAATTTATGATCCACATCTATAATTGGGTTCGTCTGGAGACTGACAATATGGCATTGATTACCATACGGGATTACAGTGCGTGTGATTTAACTTAAGTACTTCCACATCTGAAGGAGAGGTAAGTGTTTATTTTAGATATCCAATCTTGCACGAACAATTTAATAACCGTGCGCAGTTAATCGTTCCCCCCCCCTCCGCGCAATAATCTTCCTCGTGAACTGGGATCCCCTCCTTACACTGTTCGCACTTCAAAATGTAAAAAAAAAATCTTATTCATGATGATTTAAATCTCGAATTGCAATTAGCCGTGTTTACGACTTGAGTATGCAGACATCTGGATTTTGTATTTTCCAGCTTGCAATAACCATTCTTTCAAATTCGGCGCCCTTTTTTTCATAATGAGATCCAAAGATGCGTAGTACCAGTTGATAAAAACACGACATATATCGTGATGACTTTATCAAGTTTGATTCAATTAGCATTCACAAATCTGTTTGACAAAGCACTGAGCCATATTGCCGACAAGAACTACATAAAGTAACAACTATATCTAATAACGAAAATGCTTAAAATATGCGGTAATCACTGCTTGTCCTGAAAGCACATACATGATGCATTAAATGTATGAAAACTTCTATTAGTATCCATACATTCCCGTACGATATCTCTTTCATGAACTTAAGATGATTATCTTACCCCTAAGGCCCGTTTTGTGGACATCATTTGCACAGAAAATAAGATCATGTGAAATGATTTTCTCGAACAATAACGTCTGATACACACGCTCGAAGTTTTCAAGAAAGTAGGGCTTTGGCCTAGAGATAAACTTCCACATTCTGTATTGACTGTCTACGCGGCAGTTCCTCTAAATATAAGAAACTTATTGATAGTGGAGTCAAAGCGATTTGGCAATATCTTTGCACTACAATCAGAAGAGTCTTGAATATTCGACTGCAGTTTTTTTGCTTTTATTTTTCAGTGCTCTGATGCTATTTACTTTTCTTTTAAATTTGCGTTCTGCGCAAAGATTTTGTGAATAGTTGTCATGGCTTTATCATGACGACGACGATGACGATGATAAAATGACGACGATGAATATGATATAATGATTATGATACTGACGAACCAAGCGACGATGGCGATTGATAGCAATGATGAAAATGACGACGATGAAGATGATGATAATGACGACAACAAAGACACCGATGCCTGATAACGATGAATGACAAACGACGCTATTGCTAGTATATCCATAAAGTCCCCAAGATGGAAAATCTCGCAATCACCGCAAAATGTGATGAGCAATTTTCCACTAACCAATGCGGGTCCGCTCCGTGTTTTTTTTGTCAGGTGAGTTTGAAGGTTACGGGACTTAGGGATATAATTGGTTCCCAAACTTATTAGTTGAAATACATAGTGAATAAAAAATATTTTTGCATGAAAAAACACAAAACCCTGTTTTGCATAAACACACCAAACCTGTTTACTCAGTGGTGACTCAGTTGATGGTTTCATGATCTACATATTTTTCTACTTTCTATGCCGAAAAAATGAAGAATGCGGTAGATCTGAAGATTTCGGCGGCTGATCCTTTTTAACCCTCCATTCCCAAGGTGATTCACACATTTTAAAAGCTGGGTTTCCAGTTTCATTATTTTGTCTGATATGGTACACATCTTTCTGATCAGCCTGAAAATCTTGCATATCTACCTCTTTCTTCAACCAATTTACGTCATTTTTCAGCTAGAAGTAAACACAGGTAGGGGTCAAATTTTGTGTGTTTCATGCACAATATTTTTGATGATTCACTCTGTATAACTTATTTGTAAACCATGTTCCATATGTCAATTTTTTATAATGAATGTACAATTGTTGCGATAATTTTTGTTATTTTTTTTATTTTTGTATTTGCACCCTAATGTCTCAAGGAATACAGTGGAATCTGTTGTGTTCCATCTGAATTAGGTTTCCCTGGTTAAGAGGGATACAACCAAGCAAACAAACAAAACATACTAGAAATTAATAAGCACAACCATATAGGCGTAGTGTGCTACATATCGTTGATAGCAGACCCTTTGGACGGTAGTGGCAAAAAACGTAAGAAAACACGATAAAGTGCGGCAAATTTCAGTGCGATATAAACCACATAAATTACCAACCATGAATTGACAATCCGATATTCTAATATGAAATAAATCTCCTCCTTGGTTGAAAAACTAACACTACACCGAATTTTGACACACAAAGATGCATGATCATGAATGGTGAAAACGTACTACTTGAAAAGCCGTTTCCTAAATTAATTTTCCAGTTGGCATTTAAGTAAAATAGATATCTGGCACAATTCACGGTAGAACGAAAAGGGGATGAACATGGTTTTTAATCATGCGATAGGCCTATCAATTTACGGGGAAAACAATGATTGTTATTCCACCCATCACGCCATGGGTACTTAATTACTAGTCTTTCTTCTTCGATTTCTAGGATTTCAGTGTGGAGAACCACCAACATAATATTATGGTAAATAAGTTTAGATGGCATCGATGTCTACAATACATCTGAAGACACACGTCAAAGTAACAAAAGACACAATAAGATTTTTTTTTTTCATTTCGTACTAGGTAATAATATTCCCATTACTAGTTCTACCTCCAACATCTTTTAAAGGGACCAATGACATAGAACAATTCACGAAACACAATAAATTGGACCCTTACTGAAATTTTTTGTTTAAACGGAGTGTTTGCATTTTGTAAGGGGCGGCTTCAGACTCACCCTCGGTTTACTTCATTCATGGCAAGTGTAACCGGTTTAATTGTTTGGACAATGAAACCTGTCCGACCCTGGAAGAACCGGACGGAACCGGTATACAACCGGTGGTTGAGTTGATGAAGCCACCACCTAATATAATGGATATAATAATATAATAATAATAATATAATAATTAATACTAATATGGTTTAAGGGGAAATTATGTTTTGTTAAAGCACGAAGTTTGACGTTAGGGCGAATTTCTGTTCCCCTTAACGTGATCCTTTGTTTGCGCCTAATTCCGCCGTCAAAAGATATGATAGTAATTTTCTGCAACATGAGGTGGAATACAAAGTATATGATAGAATTATTAAATCCATCAAAAGAGCGTCATTAATAAGTAATGAATGATTAATTTTCCCCTTATTCCACTCTTCGTATAATTATTATAATATAATTAAATCTATATCGTCAATTGTGTCCTCCGTTTTGAAATTTTAAAAATTGTTTCGGTGTCGGAAACCTAATGAAAAAAATAAGGTTTAATTAAAATTATAATTTGTATTGTGTATACCCTTTTCCTTTTTCGTGAAAACAGAGGGCGCTGAAAACATATTCTAAGTGCCACAATGGGGCCTTAGTAGAGGGGGGGGGGGCAAGACAAACTAATTTTGTACAGGGTCAATTTTAAATTGACACAATCATTTTGAAAAGTAAAGCAAGAACGGACAGTGTTATTTGTCTAACCACAAGGATCGGAAAGTGTATAGTTTGTACTATCTACACGTAAGTTATAAGAGTTATAGGTTAAAACATCAAAACACTCAGAAAGGGTCAATTTCAGTGTCCATTCATTTTGAAATTTTGCCCCCTGGTACAATTGCATCAAATGTCAATGACCTTATCACATTTTCACCCATACTCTGTAACGAACATCACAGATATACCAAACATTTATTTTTCTGATTCCTTATGTGGGTGAGACGAATCATTGAGATACTTTTCCAAAATGAACCACTTTGTACGATTAATCCTCTTAATTAGATGGCCGCCAAACTGACCCCGTGGGACAACATTTGATTTGGGGAACACAAAATTCTTTAAGTAGATTGTCGTAAATAGATTCTATCTAAAAATCTGGTAAAATGAAGTTTAAGGGGGTGCATGGGACCCATGAAATCTGCTAACTTTAGTTGTTTTATGGTTCAGGCAAGTCAAGTAGAGGTTATCATCTTCTCGATGTGGCACTATTTCAATTCACATTGACGGACTTAACGTGGCACTTCCTGCTCTGCCGTTAAGTGCACTCTGGGATCCCAATTCTATTAAAAAAAAAAAAAAAAAAATTTTTTATGATAAATACGCATTTCTAGCATTCTCGTTCGCAGGTATAGATCCCTAGACAATTACCAACGTAACTGTTTGCCAAAATATTACAACTTTTAAAATGGGCGCTCTTCAAAAAATTAATGTTAAGAATGATAAAAATATTTTTCTTTTTCTTTCTGTCTTCAAGTCAATCTAGTAAGCTATCGTTTCTGTTCTTAATCAGCGTGGCATGGTGGACACCTTATAATACTTTTCCCAGTTCTCACGCCGTGATGCAGTGTGCAACCAGTGTACAGGAAATTTGATTAAACGCCTTGGTACTGACCTAGCTTAACAATCTTAAGTGCTTGACAGGTATATATATAAGAAAGAATCCTTCTATCACAAACCACCACGGGAAACGTAGTATGTCCAAATATTGATGATTAGTTTTTTTATACAGAATTAGTATTGAGTTAAATTCTATAGTTGATTGGGGGGCGTTATTATAGCTATGTAACGTTACGGTTTTTTATTGCTGTAGTATCGAAACTCAACGAGTCCTCGCTTCAGCTTGAATCTGGCGTAGGAGGTCAGAAACAGTAGAAGGGAGGCATGTATTTTTCTTTTACAGCTTGTTTTGTAACAGCTAGGTGTGAAATGGTGATACCCGCCTAAAAAAGAGCATGAACATACGAATGTCGCTATTTTGGTTACGTTGTTCTGAAGAGAAATCCGGACCGCTAACCTCCCTTAAATTGGTTTGTGTCCTTGGTGTAAGAGATTCATGAGTTAGACTAGAGAGAGACTGTTTTTAACACGAATAAAGCTTAGCAATACTTGTAGTCGTTGATCATTTATAGAAGATTTCGTGCTATGCTAATTCCCGTGCAGTCTTAACATAAGGATTACCTTAATGGAAAGCGTTTATGTACAATATTGAATGGATTATTTTTTTATACCGAATTAGTATACTGATTAACAATATTTTTCGGTTAAAACATGCTTATTTGCAGATTAGTATTTAGCCTCTTCTCCAAAAAATGCAGTAGCTACAAAATCCCGGGGGGTGGGTCAGTTGTATTCAAAGGTTGAAATGCGTGAACATGGACTCCGAATGTCACCCTAAACATATTTCCACCGACGAAACCATACCCTAAACAAGCATTTTTTGTGTTTTTGCTCACCATAAAACAAGTCTTTTTGTCAGTTGTTATTTCTACCCTAAACAAGTAAGCATGCATCGTGTGTAAGATAACCTTTATTATCTGGCTTTTGCTCATGTTGCTTACTTACAAATTACAATATTTTTGATGATTTTGATCCACATCGCGCTACATCACAAATTTCAAAGGGGGGGGGGGGGGGGGATTTCATGGTTCCGAAAAAAACATACTTTTTCCATATTTTTTCTATTTTTGACACCCTAATCATGTACGCGCGTACATCGCCTGTTAGAAAAAAGAGACCCTTTTACGCGTTTTTCTTGTTCACCGCATCCTATCCCCCACCTTTGATACGAGTGGCCCCCTTCCTCCAATACATCAAGCGCTTTTAAAAGCACAGTAACATCAAGTGCACGAATGAAAAAGTTAAATTAAAAATATAATTCTTTTTGTATTTGGTTTTTGTTTGTTTTAGGTTGTTTTTTTGTTTTTATAAATTACATATTGTTTCTCCATAAGATATACATAGAGGTGATCGTTAATTATAGCTTTTTAAAAACGTTACGACGTTTTTTTATTGCTGTAGTAATTCGAAGGCTCAACGAGTCCCTCATCTGAATCTGACTTAGGTCAGAACAGTAGAAGGGAGCATTGTATTTTTATTTACGGCTTTTTTTGTAACGCTGAGCCTGAGTGTGAAATGGTGATCCGCGTAAAAAGAGAGTCCTATTTCTTAATAATTTCACGCGGCCGGGCACTGAATCCCCTGTGAATTACAATAGTTTTTTCATGACAAAATCACGGAAACGATTTTTTGTTGCACATCACAGCAGAAATGTGGTCCATTAATGTACCCGCCGGATATACAGGTATTTTCTTTTGGGACCGTTTTACATCATATACATGAAAGGTTCTATCGAAACTTGGAATATGGGGGTAGCTTGTGCAAACGAAAATGTATTATCGCCATATCGGTACAGTAAAGGCAGCTCCTGCACTTAGTATGTACTGCACAAGTGTAATACAATCTTGAAAATAGAATTTGTAAGCTTAGAGGGAAATAACCTTTCAGAGAGTTCCAGTAAGAATAATAATAATAATGCAAGCATTTATATAGCGCTCTTACAAGGATAAACCAAGTCTCACAGCGCTGAACATTATTTTTAACATATTTTAGACAGGGACAAAGCAACTTTACAACTGGCAAGCAGCTTAATCAGCGCCCTGTTGCTACATCCAAACATTGACGAGACACACAAAATGGGTACAGTGAGAGCCTTCGGTTCATTTGCCCTATCAAATGAACCATGATTAGAGTGGGCCAATTCTGATTTTAATCAATAGCTCCTTACAAATTAAATCCAGAATTGAGTACCTAGAATAAATCCATCAAGTAGCCCCACTGAGATTTGAACCGGGGACCCTTGGGTCCAAGGCACGCTCTCTAACCGCTAGACCCCGCCACTCCACAGTAGAGAAGGTTTTCCTTAAAATATTTCAGAAAAATTGGATTGAGTCTGCAATCATTATTCCATGGATTGGGTTAAAGTACGATACACTGTAGTTTGCATATTGTTATAGTGTTTGAAGGGATACCCTACTATTTTACAATTGCGAAATTCATGCTCCTGTAATTGTTTTTTGTCAAATTTTCTTAACTTAACTGTTCGCGCGGCCAATCAAGTAATTTTGATTCAAAATTCAAATTCGGAAAATCCCACGATTCAAAATCATGGTTTTGTAGATTTATTTCTTATTATCATCCTATCATCTGTGCCAAATTGCATGAAAATAAGACATTTCGTTTTAGTTTGTTTGCTCTGAAAAAAATACAGGCCGATAAACCTCCCGTTTATTGAGGGCCTTTTTCATACCAAAAATTAAAAACTTTTATTTTTTAGTTTGTGTGCTATTTCCAATTATTAATGTATTGCATATGGGAGAATATAAACGAATCTTAATTGATACTTTAAATATCTTAAGAATTGTAAAAGCATGCATGCTTCGGTTTTTCGTTGCAATTAATTTTACGTAAATATTCTTACTCAATATTACAGGATTTGAGGAACAAAGAAATTCCGCACACTCAATTTTATGACATTATTAGTTGCAACAAGTATTAATGCACATATTTCAGCTAAAAAAATTCCGATAACTGATAACCTTTCGTTTTTTTTGTTTAAGATATTAAAATAAATAATGTCTCCTGATATTTTACACCACCTAAAATATATTTTTTTTTTTTGCACATTCTGTGCACCCATCTGTTTCGCTTTGATCGACATAAAAAAAAAATCGATCAATAAAATATTTTACTAGAATACATTCTACAGAATTTAACAATGGTCTGTGTAATTAAACTTGCATGTTTTATCGCCAACTCTCACGGGTTAAATCCCCATTAAAGAGCGAGTTACGGTTTATGTCGTCGATAAATTATGTCTGTACAAAAAACAGCAAGCTTAAACGCATTAAAGAGAGCGTAGAAGGGGTTTCCTTGTGTTGTTGGGAATTTAATCTTTTGGCATGCGAATATTGCTTACACGTGTACATTAATACACTGTTATTGTCTGTTCAATTAACAAGACTTCCGGTTTTTATTAATTATTTAAAAAATATACGTTTCGAAAAAAAATCACGAAAGAAAAGTTGTTATGCATCATTGGACCCAAGATTAAATTGGGTTCCAACTGGAAACAATTTCTTCTTGGATTTACTCAATTACACTGATTTTTTTATTGGCAAACGACAACATCGTAAGTAAGTAAGTAAATTGTCGTGCCGAGCAAGCTCTGTGCGCGGAGTGCCATCTCTTCTTCCTGAGCGTTTGGCCAGACTCCTTCCGTAGTAGGATTATGCGGGACGAGGCTAAATCACTGGACCAACACTCTGGGTCCGGTGAATATTGACCGTTTGACTCTGAAACTTTGATGACAGACACATTCACGAATTAGGGGCGCTTCAAACATGTTAAGGCCAATTGATTCTGTACCTTGCTTTGGTTTGCGCGTGCATTGATGCATGGGAATATAAATGTCGTTGAAATACTTTACCAATTTGGTTACAAACAAAAGAATCACATGAGTCCCTGTAATGCCGTCAATTCAAGTTAATGCTGGTGGAACCACAGACGGGGGTCTTTAGATTAGAGAAGCAAAACGTGTCATCTTTAGAAATTCATGTCTCGCATGTTTTGCCGACCAAAAGAAAACATAGAAGTACCAACAATAGAACGCAATGGCTGCTCCGCTTCTTCCAAATAATGGGGTGCCCGCTTTGCAGACCGACACCACTACCACAATCCGGTCGTGATACCAAATTGATGTATGTGTTAGTAGTGGCCAGATGTAATAATGTGCACCTGGATCATTGTGCTCAGATTACTCACTCGTTAGGGGTGCTTGGCGCGCTTAGGTGAAAAAGATGTATGTCATGGAGGCGGTTTATTTAAATCACAACGACTGACGTGTCATTTCAGTCGTTGTGTGGCCCGGGTAGGACAAAAATTTAACCACCCAATAGCACCCAACATCCAACAAACTGATATTTTGCTGGATGTTGTATCGAATTGACATTCTGTGTGTATAACAAACACCCAAACGAATAATTATTCCGTGACAATATCAAAATTGTCAGCGCACAGCACGGACGAATGGTTTTGAATGGGCGTCACCCCCTGTGTGTAACCTTGGATCGTAATCTAGTTGTATTGCAAAAATCACTGCACAAATAACAATGAGTTAGATTTGATCCTGTTGAACCAAGTTAGCATTATTCATTCAAAAAACCAGTCAAAGGTGGCGGGGACAATAGGCCTATGGATCGTGAATTCATATCCTACGATGGACAATTTTCTAACTTATTAAGTGGAGTCTCAATGGAACAACTTCCACAAGACGTCGCCTAATTACTAATGGTACCAAACTTCAAATAGATTTGAAGGTTTTAAAATGTCCCTTTCATATTGTCGTTATAAAAAACCATCTTAGGTCCAAAGAGATACCCAAACAACTGTCTTTTCGTGATTTATTTCGAAAAAACGATATTTTTTTATAAATAATTAATAAAAACAGGACATCTAAAGTTATTGAACAGACGCAATAATATGTTGGTAATGGTTGGTTTCAGACAAACCGGTAATTGTGTAATATCAGTTGGGGGTACTCCCCCATTTTGTTACTGCAAAACGTCTATTGGGCAGCGAAATCCATGAATGTTGATCATGGCATCAATGAGCTCACTCCTTTCAAAATTAAAACAGGGCCCGTATTCTCAAAAGCTGTGACCACGCTTAATCACTGGTTATTAAATCGCAATTTTAAACGCCCCCGATAAAATAAACGCAATTATCAAAGCATGGTTAACTTTAAACACTGTTTAAATTTAGCAGAACATCGTTAAACATGGCCTTTAAAACGTGTTAACTAAGGACTGTCCGGGGTAGTTTAAGCCGTGTTTAACTTCACGTTTTCATCAAATGCCTGATATTTGCAGCTCTAGTGGATACTCGTGGTTAGACCAATTACCTCCTTTATTCTTTAATCTTCTTTTCCCCCGAGTCATTAGTTGATTTATTCTCGGAGTCCATTTTTCCTTTGATTCTATTTTCATGCTGTGATTTATCTGTTATAAGTATTGAAGATAGCAAAGTGCGGCAACAACGACATACAACAGTTTTAAAAGGCCGGGGTTTGTCCCCATTCATTCAACAAAATTCTAAAGCTCCTTGCGTAACGCGACATTCTTGACATTTACCCGTGGGCTTCATGCGTTGCATTTACAACTACGGAAGGCATTGTCTGGTTATTGTATGATTATTGTTCCGCACACGGAATGATATAGGCGAAGATTAAGTCACAGTTCAGTGGATTATTATTATGGCGTTAAAATACGGGTTAGCTAAACGAATTGTTAAAATATTTAAAAACCTGCGATTTTTTAAAAGCAGTGCGTTTAGCAACTACAGTTAGGCCAAACCACCGTTATTGTAAACATCGTTTGAGAATAGGCCCTAAATTGATGGAAGGCATACTTTAAAGCACCGACAATACTAACTTGATTGTTGGGAGGCTCATGAGGAAACAAATGGTAAGTTTTTTATTTTTTTCACCTTTTATAATAAATATGTAAGAAAACTTGTGTCTTGTCTAGTTTCTTTCACGCAAACGCCAACCTCTTTCATCAATCTGATCATGGCGATTTCTATTCACTGGTCAAGGCCTCCGGGCTATTTCCGGTAATGAAAACACTTATTTTCGCTGGTTATAAATAATAAAAACGAAAGAGTTGGTAGACGTGTTTTTCGCGACCTACAGAAGTCAAAGTTCTATATGCAAAAACGACTTCGGAAGTCTTGTGCATTATTTACTACTTTTTTTTCTAAAAAGGTCACATTCGTTATCGCAACTACTTGGGCCCACACTTTCATGACGCCGTACTAAAAAAAAGTATTCAAAACCGTGGCTGATCTTTCCGACGTTAAAATTTCTGAACAAACCACATGCCTAACGGTGTTCATGGATGTCTTAGGATCATTTTGTATTCGAGGTTGCATTTTGTTCATGCTGTAAGGATTACGTATCATGTAGTAATGAGCGTGGGCGGTAACATTTATACTGATAATGCAACTAAGTGATCAAGTTCGTCGACTCAAAATGGCTGTTGGCACGCTAGCCTTTTATATATTTATCTTCATGCCACCATAGCATGGTGATAGCCAATCTACTCCGACTCTGCTCAAATAACTATAACTTAACACTTAACTGCATAAGGGGTTTGCACTTCCGTTAGTGCATAAGGGGGCTCCTAGGGACCCATTCGTTATATAACCACCTTCCCAAAGGAATTTTAGATGAAATCCACCACATGTTAGAAGGATTCAAAGACCATCAACAATTAAGAAATAAAAAACTTAAAAAAATTGTTCAGTACGAAAACTAGGGGCAAAACATTAATTTTAATTTTGCGTCAAAATGTGCGAAAAAGACACTAATTCGTTTCTGTATTTTCTACGGCACTGATTCACCTAGACTTTTGCTGATTGCTTTAATTGGTGAAGGATGAACTATATTTAACATTATGAAGCACAAATAGAAAAATCTCGTGCCATTTTATATTTTTTAGGTTTACTTGTATAATTACCATAGGTTCCTACAGTAAACCGCTATATGATGTATATAAAATATTATGACACCATAGGCCTACTATACTTTCCAAGAATTTTTTGATTAATTATTTACTTTGTTTATGTCACTAGGTGTATGCATTATGAAAATCAGAATCACAGTAACTCTATTAAGATTTTTAAATTTTGTCATGGGCACTTCCGTTAGTGCATAAGGGGGCTCCTAGGGACCCATGCTAATTAACGCAAAAACGACGCGATGGTTTGATTTTTTTTTTTTTTGCACCAATGCAAGCGCAACTATAAGTTAGACAAATACAAAAATATAAACCAAATCTATTGCAGCGTTAAAAAACGCCGGCCGAAAAAACGGGTCCCTAGGGATATTTGAGGATATGAATTTCTATCAATTTGCACTTGATCGGTTGTAGAACACCTACCGAAGGTTTATTGGACAAAAACAAGCAAACCAAAAACTATGTTTTCAACTTGCTTGCTTGCTAGCGTATAATCGTCCCTATAGAAAAACATGCTTTGATTTTTCTGTCGTGTACGACAGGAAATTCTAAATCATAATTATCAATCATCAAATCATCAACTTTTATTTCAATATCATAACATAAATCTTACAAAGACACAAAAGACAATGATATTGAGGAGATGATCGAGAGGCCAATAAGGCCAGATGTGATCATCCCCTAAACCTAAGTTTCATACAAACCAAACAAAATACACACATACACAAAACAAGACATGCCCAACAAAACTCATTCATATCAGCTATAAGTAGAGATTTGAAATGATTTCTAAAACACTTGATATTGTTACACGTCTTGCTATATTATTGTCCAAAGAATCCATAATTTTGGTCCAGAATTTCTCACAGCGCGATCGAAAAACATTTTCTTCTTATTATTAATACTATAGTTGTGGGCATTTCTTGTATGGTATTTATGTATTTGGGCATGTTTTACAAAGTAATTCTCAAAAGGCTTTGGTAATTGGCTAGTATAGTGTTTGTACATAAACACTGCAAGTTCCAGCTTATTTGTATCAAATACGTTCAACAAATTGAATTTTGAAAATAATGCCCAGTATGGCATCTATAATGACTATTTGAAATCGTCCTTACACAGCCAATTTTAGCAACTTAAACAATGTATCTAAATAGATTATATTAGAACTACCCCATATTAAGATACCATAATTTATGTAAGGTAATACTAACGTGCCAGTATAAAAAAAGTATAATACATGTCCAGGTACAAAGTGTTTTAGTTTGGAGAGTAAACCAACATTTCTAGAAATATTTTGTTGATATTTGATCGATGTGATTTTTCCACGTAAGATGTTCATCGATGATAACCCCCAAGAATTTGGTCTCGCAAACTCTCTCAAATATCACGTTATCAAGTACAACATTAAAATATGTTGTAGCATTAACCCCAGTTTTGTCTTGCCAATCATTGCCTTTCAGTTCTTTTCTGGAATATGTAGAATATATATAAGGAGATCCCAACAGCACATAATTGGTTTTGCTCGCATTTACCGATAATTTGCCCTGAACCAGTTACTAATCTCTTGTAATTCACTATTTATTACATCAATTTTTGTGGCTATATCAGGATGGGAGTACAGTCAGGTAGTATTGTCAGCAAATAAGACCACTTCTAGCAATGAAACGGCATTTACAATCATTTACATATAGAATAGAATGAATAACAAAGGACCTAAGATTAAGCCTTGTGGTACCCCATATTTTATAGTTTGATAAACTGAATCACATGATTGATATCGTACAAATTGTGTTCTATTATCCAAGTAACTTTTAAACCATTCTAGCTTCTTGAAACTTCAAGTGAAAAAAAATATGTGAAGCACAAAGTTTGGATTTAAGTTGAATCAAGTTTCAAATTAGTAGATCTGATTATGGCTATTTTCATGTAAGAGCATAATCATCGCCTATCGCCCCAATCCAAGGATGTAACACACATTAAAATAAGAATTCAGCAAAGATATATTGTTGCACTTGTGAACAATGTCATATTTTGCTGTACATCAGAGGAAATGAGGTCGACCGAAACATCATGATGATCACGTTTGATATGTTTGAGGAGTATCGGTTATCATCGATGTTTTTGAGTGGGTGGGATGTAAAAGGTGGTTGGTAACTTATCCATTGTCATATTTTACAAAAAGGTTATACCACCTAAAATGGAAATTATATACCATGATAAACATACTTTTAGTCTGTAACTATCTTCAGATATTTCAACAACAGGTCCCATCATGCCAAGATAGGAGAATGTAATTTAGCATTATCACCATCCACATGATCCATTACAGCAAATTGTGCAAATGGTGATCTATTTTCTCCCAACCTCTGTTTACATTTCAGAAAAGGTACATGTTTGCAAAATCATTATTAAACGAACTGCTTTTGTTTTGTTTTTTCTTTTTTATTCATTTTGGTTTGTGTGTTTGTTTAGTGTTTTTTTTTTATTTTTTTTTTTTTTTGTTCGTTTGTTTTTACTCCTTGTGTTTGTTTTCGTTTTTGTTTTCAGTTGTGAGTATAAAACCCTATCATGGTCAGTGCTTAGATATGAATGTATAACAATAAGTTAGTCTTAGGCCTACAGTACTATGAAAGATGCAACTTGAAAATGTTCTTCTTAAACTCTTAGATTGATCATACGGTAGGAAGCACTCATTTATCTTTCCTCTTAATATACAACCCTCTTACTTTGGCGAAGAGCTAACCTACAGGTGCTATCTCCCTACAGAATACTTCAAAAGTTCAATAATTTGCTCGATGCGTAATTGGTTATATGGCCGTGTAAGGAAATATTGATCAGAGATTCGGTTATTCACCTTCAATTAAACTTAAACATTGATGTGCTCAGGAGGTAATCGACAAAGGTCTGAACTGTTATTACAAATGTCAACAATAAGTAATTAACACTAGAATCGTTTGAAATGTTGCTTTTAAACGAAAAAGGAAATCATTCCAGCGGCTTATGCCTACAGCCCATGAAAAGGAACATACATGTATCTAACCAGTGGTTCAGAGAAATTCTAGTCTATAATTTCAGCTGCCTTGTGTAGTTTTAGGCGAACACGCGTGTTTAATCCCCAAATCGTAAACACTTGAGATTTCATTGGTTCCTAGCCTCATGAAGATTCATGAACTAACATACCAAGGCCCAGCTGCCTAGGGAAATGATTTGGACTGTTCCCTACAATTGTATCTATGGAGCCACGGCCAGGTGTATAAAACAAATACTACATGGTTTCTATTGAGGAAATAGGCACGCTATTTTCCCTTGTTACCGGCTACGCTACTGGCCCATCATATTAATTAAAAAATGGGATTCAACACGGCTGGCAACACGTTAGTGTAATCAACGCGATACGCATGCCAACGCTAAAAAGCTCGGAAAATGTAATAATTTTCAAATCAACCATAATGTTAGTAATATCCTAAAACATATAATAGCGCATTTTTAAGAGCACCCCAATTTTCCCAAAAAAAATGCAGTTTTGGCACAGGAACGTTAGTAACTATATAGTGAACTATACATGTGAATGGTAAACCTCAACAAATAGCTCGACCTGTCAACGCTCACGCATTAGCTGTTCCCGATTCTACTCGCAAAATACCTTCTTTTATCTTTTATAACAAACACACAATTTTTGAGCACTACCTTTCACAGATATATTTAAGTAGACAATTACTACAACTGTTTACAAAGTAGGGGCGCTCTTATAAATGTACCTCTGTTGCTTTAATATCAATCTTCTTATTTGAATTGATTGTTTAAAATGAGGATAAAAGTATTTTAGCCACAGCACTCTATTTTATTCTCTAAATATGACACATTTATTACTAATTGGCACTTACAGAGATTGTGTATGTAACCGAAACCTACCAAACGTCTAGGGATAGTATTCGTACAGAATAAACCCAAAGGTGGTGATACTTGTGAGATAAAAATAATCAACTCCAAAAAATAACATAGAGCAGCCAATAGAAGCATGTTTCCATTTGTCTTAGCAATTACCTCACGGAGATTTAACCAGCTTGCAAAGCGCTAAAAATAATGTAGACCACCTCTGAACCCAAGCTAATCGAAATCTCATCATTTCAGCAATGCAAAGGAAATAAGCTTGAAACTAATTCAGAGTTGAAATGCGAAACTCGCAAAACAGAATAGATTAAAATTATTTGATGTATTAAAACTCGGAATGGACCGTTATATTCCTGACAAAATAGTACAGTGGAGGTATTTATCGCATCTACTTGTAATTATGCGCAACATAATTGAAATTAAAATCATAAGTTAAACTCTTATTTGGTCAGTATTAATATTTTCCTATCCGCACTCCACAGCCCCCTTCCACCCTTCCCTGCCTAAATTGGGATTTTAAGATTTTCATATGCATGAGTGGCTATAATCTGAGACGAATATAACTTAGTTATATTCGTCTCAGCTATAATCTTCCTCTGGAAGTAACCTGAAGTGTAGTAATTTCCAAAAAGCATCACCTGAAAACTGAGCAAAAGCTGATCTGAACATACAATCTACACCACCAATATAAAGACATAAACGACATAAACCATTTCTTCGATTCCAGCCATCTCTTTCCCAATTAAAAGGAATATTTAGAGAGACTTTCAGTGAGGTCTTTGGTTGAGGGTTCTTCCCCTGGCGCTCTAACACCTGGAGGACTGTGTGGCCTTGTTGGAGCTCAGTATGTTGGACCAGGCCAACGGCTATTTTGTTGGCGGTGGTCTGTGAGCACAGGTAATCGGAGGTTCAAGGCCTGTCCATTGAAGAGGCCCACCTCTGTGTTTCACAGGTTTTATATCTTGTCCCGATACTTTATATTTTTACCTCAAAAGAGTTTTTCTCCTGGTGCTGGGCAGAGCTCACGGCAGCTCTGAAAAGTCATGGTGTCCGATGAGGGCTCTTAAATCGTACTTTAACCTACCGAGAAAAATCAGTTATTCATATCGTCGGAGAAGCCCTGTAGACCCGTTGTACATGTATCGTAATGTCATCAGAATCGCCTCCACAAAATGTCAAGATCGGATCCCATTTCCGCGCTCATGATACCCGTTCCCAATCCGCCACTTCTTGGGTGCTCTATTCGGTTGTTCGACTCCCATGACGTTCCAAACGGTGTACCTGAAAGATGTATTGGCAACTATTACAGCCCTCTCTTTGAGGGTCAAAGGGGAACATCTGGGCACCAGTAGGCTGAGAAGAAGCCTTTTTTGTGTCTATTTATAATGTAGCGTTGCTCAGGTGGTTAGCTAGGCTTTTAGGGATACACAAGAATTACGTCCTTACCTCTCAGGGATTTTGTCCACCGCCTGAGTTTATAGCATTCTGGTGCAGGATCAGAGCGCAGGAGGTAGGCAGAGTATATAGGTGCATTATTTTACCAATTTACTACACCTTGAGATCATGTGTACAATTTTCTGTAGGTTTACTTATTTTTGAGGCCTTTTTGGGCGGCACCTTGGATTTTTAGGTTTGGCAAAAAAATTAATTAAATGCCAATGACCAGGCAACTTTGTCCAAATAATAATATTACTCATTTATTACATGTTTCTTTAATTTTGCCTAATTTTGCGCCATTTTGGACATCATTTTGAATATCTCGAGAGTGCTGGGTAATTTATTTTCTTTACATCTCAAGCTAAGAGTTGGATTGGTAGATTCCTGTGAGGTCACCGGATACCTTCCGTATAGGTACTCCCCTATTTCAGCCTTAAAACGAAACTGCTTTGTGATCAAAGTCTCAAAGTTTTGAAAACAGAACTCACTTCATCATTTTCTTTATCACAGGTTATCATACTTTGAATATTCCCTTTGCTACTGATATCAATACGAATTAATCGAAGTCAGACATTATTTAATATTTCCAGGATTTCTTCAAATCCGACATTTTCCCACAGCAAGTGAGGTATGTTGAGCTTCCATGTGAGCAATAATTGATCTATATTAAAACAGTGCACAATTTGATTCCTGTAGAAACTTTCCCCATGATGCTAGAGGCACAGACATATCTGCAAATTTAGGTTACGCCGTGAATGCTTTAGGGTGTTATTCATAGGATTTGGTGTATGAACGCTTGTTTATATCCCGAGGGCGTTCCTGTTCATGCTTACCGTACTTTCTGTTAACTATTACTTACAAAATTAATTCGTTATTCAATATGCCTGAAATTGCACAATTTTGACAACTTTTGGCGTTCTTCACGGCGGCCATGCATAAACACTTGTCTATACATGGTCACGTGACGCGTATTGGCCAATCACGTACGCCGTCACATACGAGGTAAACATGAATCTGTGTTCAGATATTGGTACCACGGCGTTCGTTTGGTCTAAACACTCTCAGCTGCCGCTCTATTTGTATACGAATGACTGTGCATGCAGCATGGTCCTTCTAAAACGATGGGTGCACTATGAAGCAACACAATCGGTAGGATATAAAAACAAATATTGAAATTAAGATGTGTTGATGGCTTTGCCGAATCTCTCATACATGTAAAAGTCTTGGAAGTAACGAGGAGAGGTGCCCGTGAATTATCCCAAATGATGCGTTTTTAATTTTAAGGTAAATGCTTAAAAGTATGTGATGCGTTTAGCACAATCCAGATTTTGCATTTGTGAATCTTAATAAATTGATTTTTTCTTTAAAAATACCCGGATATGACTAAACCTTTCAGGAACTGGTCTATCGGTATGCGATAAATCAAACTAAAACCTGAAAAGCGTTAAATTCTTCAACTTAAATTTATTGTGGACCCTGCCCGGGGAGGCCTGTGATAGCTTTGCCCCGTATTATTGACAGAGCTAGAATTAACTTAGGAATGTTGCGCCTCACATCACTCCAGAATGCACCCTGATTCGATTTGCTATGCCTGACAAGACAACCTATGCAATATCCCAAGGTTACTTCAATTGACGGCTGTATTGAAAGTATATCCGACAAGGACAAAGTAAACCGGTTCTTATCATATAAACAAAGAGCAAACATGATATCTAGTACTTCGCGGATTTATTGTACGTCACCTTTGGTTTTTGCGACTGTAAAATGCCGCATAACTGCATGCGTTTCGTGGTTCCTCCGAAGGACGAGAATCATTTCATGGTTTGTTTACTCTCTTCCAAAAGAACCATGGGAAGAACGGGAGTCAGTATGTGTTCCTCGTGCTAGATTAACTTGCAATTTGATATTATTTAAATTAATCATCTTTGACGATATTGAATAATAACTATAACATGACACTAGCGGCAGGATATTACGCAGAAAGGTAACAGAAAATATCTTAATCCTATGTTTTCAATCCATGATTCTTTTATCAATAAAACTAATACTGAAGAATAAACACATGACGATATTTATTTCGGTATAATATGTCGATATATGGATAAAGTTTACTCGTAAACCATCAATCAATATACGAATTGTTTTTGCGTTTGTATTCTCAAAATAATAACCACCCTTAATATTATTATTGGCCACTTGAAATATGGGACGATGTGTCTAGACGGTCATATTGGATTTGAACACTGTTTCTCAGAAGAAACGCTATATATGTCCGGGATATTTAATTTCTAGACGTCTCCAAAAACAATAACCAAAGAGCTGATTGAGCTACGAATACGTAACATAATATCCAAAGAGACCCATTCCTTAATGTTTCATCTTAAAAGATAACTGGGTTATTGTATTCAATATCAATAGTTTTTATTTGCACTTTAATTAACTCCTTGCTGCTCGTTAAAAGTAAAAATAAATTTCATTTGAATTTGAATAATATAGTGAGTCTACAATCTTGTTACTTGAGACGAATGGAATATTTAGATTTGTTTGTCACATGGTAGTCTAGTTAGGTGGTGGGGTTGCAAAAACATTTCCAACCACATTTGACACACATGTCCATTACCAGTATGAAGTCGGTATCAATGCGTTGTAGTCTTAAAGGTGCTTGTTTCGACTCATGTGTATCATGCTCGCTTCATGATATCAGGGTTTTACATTTCATTCATCACCAAATACTGCGAGAAACAGCGTTTTGCAGACCCGTACCCATGCCGTTTCCCGGGTACAAAATTGCGTACCCATACCCGTACCCATGGTCTCGCACCAATACCCGTAATCGTACCCATGACGTTGGTACATGATGAACTCTTACCCATACCCTAATGCCAATAATTGTGACTCCACATTTGACATTCATTTTAACACCAGTTGGTCATTATCATAATACTGAATGTGTAGTCACAACGACGTCCACACACTTGATCAACCATTTTAACAAATACCATGTTTAAAAAATAGTAAAATCCATCAGAAATTTCCTTACAGATTTATTCCAACAGCATAATTGTCATCTGTCATCTGTATGTGTTGCTTTGTCGTTTTGTTGTCTGTTTATGGGTCCAACTTTACACACATTTACTAACATTTAGAGGACGTGGCCTTCAGATGCATACTCAACATTGAAACACCAATCTGCAAGGGGTATTCCTCAAAAACTGACCAGGAGGGCTTAAGGCAGTGGCCGCCCTACATACATTTTATATATATCCTGGAATCTGTGTGATATGCATCAGTTAAAACTTCAACAGTTTATAAGAGCTGACCAAGGTCGTGTCTTTTAATGTGACTACCCATTGATCGATGTACGATAGGGTAAGTGAATGTCAATGTGGATATAGCAATCTTGACTAACCTTTTACATGACTGTAATCTTTTACTCATCATTTGGAATAAGTTGAATTTAACCATTTTTATTCTCATTAACATTTAGTAGTACAATTAAATATATTTCCGTTTACTCTGGAGTTACAGGTATATCATGTTACATCATATAATTGCCATAAGATTGCGCACCACAACTGTATGCACCAAATGGTTTAAAGGCTGACTCAGAGATTCGAAATATAATTTTATTACGAATTAATGAAAAATAGTACTACTGTGAGTCAATAAAACCCTACATTCAGAAAGATTGTTTCTTCAAAGGTTCAACGTTATTTTTTGCTCAATTTTTTGCTTTGGTTGTTTCAGAAATATACAGGCGATCATAAGATTTTCTATTGTGTCCTTTGGGACTTGGGTTCATAAACTATGACAATTTTGCGGAGAGACCTAATAATTCTGTTGCCGATTTTCGCCATACATGCGGATAGACTGACAAGCCGTACGTATTACCCTAACACATTATAGCAAAGACAATTCACCCATGCAATTTCAATGGTATCGATTTCTTCTCGACAAAAACATATCAGGTTGAATAAATGATCTATTGTGTAACATAATTATAAGAAAAATATCTTCAAAAAATTAAATTACCATTGTTCAATCATAAAGAGTCGCTTATTGAAAATCACTCCATCTCATGTCTCATTCATGAACATAATGAAATTGGCTCTAGATGTTCGTTTTACATCTCTAAGGTAATTCTTTTGCACAAATACAGTAGACAATAACCCTCAGCGTCCATAAATTGCAAGAAGACTAAAGCTGAAGTTTTTCTGTAGATGACTCGAATTCAAACTTAAAATTCAATATCGCACTGCTGTTTTTTCAAGCGGAATACAAAACCTTCTTATGGTTTCACTTTGCTCCCAATTCGTGCAGGTTCAAACCATGAACTCTTGCTGAATCCAAAGTAAACTGTGTTCTTACACCAGCTATCTTGAATTACTTATTTGGGAAATTGACAATTTTGTTACTTAGGCATTTTCTTTTGTATCTCTGGGATATTATTTTTATATCCTTCAATTACTCTCCCCAGTACTCGCCCACCTGCTAATTGTTTAACAATAAGTGGTGTTAAATGTTTGTCTCAATCCTGCTGACACCATGTTCTCCTCTATGTAAGCGGACCTCTTTGTTTGGCCAAAATCGGCCCAAAATGATTTTTACGTGTCTGAGCAAAATAGGCGTAACTTATTCATCCAAATCCAATAACACAAATAAACGTTTTGTCTGACAGCTGTTTTATCCTTCTTAGAACCATAGCAAACATTTGAGCAAAAACAACTTCGTAACATTTTACTTATTTTTTAATTCTAAGTAGGTTTTTTTTTGACTCACAACTGTAGAACTAAAGATAGTCACCTAAATCGGATTTTTCATTGCTGTTATGACCTGTAGTATACAGTACAATACCGGCTCCTCTTTATTTGTGGGTTTATTTGGGACGATTTCGCTTCGTAAGTGAATACTCATATACCATCATAGTTTCACGCGTTCAAGCTGGTTAGCACATGCCTTTAGCGCAACCTCAACTACATTGAGCTCACTGAACTGGCTTGAATCATGTACTCTATTTTGTCTCTTATCCCATTTCAATGGGACCAACATTTTTGTTGAAATGATCGGTGTAAATAACTGAGTGTCCCCCATGATAGAGTGGTCCTAGCTACCATAGCAACATGTACGAAAAAACCGTGACCTTGTACACGAGGCCCATTTGGGTACACGTGCTGGAACAAATGAATGCATACACACTCATGGAGAACACAATCGACAGATGGGTGGTATGACACTCGATCCCCCCCCCCCCCCAAACCGGACAATGTATTAATGAACACCTGCTCTTAACCTCCTGCTCGGGCTCTTTTGGGTATCCATATGGCCTAGTCCTATTGACTTTGGTGTACAAAACTTTAAGCTCCTGTAGGGCCCCCCCCCCCCCCTTCCCTTGTCCTACATCCGAATGACTTTTAATTGGTGGAGGTTTATATTATTTTGACCAGTGGCACATTTAAGACTAGGTTCAAGAAAATGATTGACATGAGGGGCACAGATGCATCCTAATATGGCCGTCAGTGTCTTCAAGTACGGAGCCCAGGTTACCAATCCATTGTATAGAGATCAGTGCCTGGAACTGGCTTTGGAGTTAGGAGGTTGTTACAATGCATACACTGCAGTGCCAGAGATACTGCAGGATTTTAATTTTGTTTAGAGAGCCTGAAGAGTCAATGGAACTGTAATTTCTAACCATTCTATTTCGGCCATTTCGAGGCTCTCCCCTAGGTCTAGGCCTGCAAATGGGCGAACCGTGCAAAAGAGCAAATACACAGCTATGTCCCAAAATTGAAAATTAAAACCAAAGGGTACTTTAAACCGTCTGCTGTTCTTTTTGTTTTGTTTATATTTGCTTCGTTATTGTTTTGCTGCCGTTTGTTTGTTTCTTTTTAATTTTTGTTTTTTTTGTTTTGTTTATTTTTTTTCTTTGTTCAGACTTTTTTTTTCGTTTGTTTGTCTTTGTTGGTTTTCGTTTGTTTGATTGTTATTGATGGGTAATTTTGCCAATTTCCTAAATGTTTAGCGAGCTGGAGCTTCAAGCTGGATGACTTCACCCTATATATTTCCCACTGTTCGGCTAAATTGTTCTCTTACCCTTAGAAAATTGACATTTTACTCAATGCATGATACACTGTTTTTCATTATCCAAGAGGAACACGTGTAATTTTCATGTGTGGGTGTGAAACTTTTCCGCTCCTTGTTTTTTTTTCTTCTTTATGTAAGGACCAAGCTCGATTAACACATGCCTGGACGCCGCGAGATTTGACAAACAAGAAATGTGTCTAATTACCCGTGAGATTATAGCAAATCTGATGAAGCAACATTTGACGCGAACCTTACATAATACTCCTTGAAGGTCCTTAGGGTTGTATGAAACTTATTTAAGTAATCACGATGATCCGTCACTTGAACCCAGGCAATAACGGCTCAGCCTAACCGCCTTTCTTTAGAGCTGGTTCAAAATAGTCTTCTTCCTAAAAACACCTTTCATTATAATAGCTATATAGGTCGCAAAATCATAGAAAAATGGTATTTTAGAAGTGGGGGGGGGGGGGGGGGGGGGTGTTTCCACCTTTTATCCAAAGGTTTCCACACATTTCTCCAAAAATCTTTTGAAAGTTCTCTTTAAATTGTTTTGTAGGAAAACGTTCTCAAAATCATCTAAAAACATTAAGACATTGGTTTATTTTTTTGAGTTTACTTCTCGTCAAATTTAGTGCACTTACAAGGCCAGTTTTGAGGATCCTGACACGCACATTCCCATAAAAAACAAAAATCAATAACCTCCTGTAATTAGTGGGTTTTCGAAAATGGAGACAATATCCGTGTTTAGAAATGTTTTAGCGTTTTAAGCATCATTTAAACCATTTTTGAAGTGTTTCACGTATCTTTTTTAGAATTAAAGTATCTGAAATCTCATTTTTTTACAAAAATTTTTGTCCTGATAATGTCTGCTCTTGGAGCTCTTATTGTAGATCTCGAGTTGCAGGGTTATTTTAATTGGGGGTTCGGTAACATTGATATTTGAAAAGTTGGGATGATCCTAAGGTGATTTTTGCACCTTGTCCCATTCTTTTTGCTGGCAATTTTTACCCTGTTTTCTTTGTTTTTTTGGTCATTTTGTGCAATAGTTTTAAATAATTTGAAAATGTATATGCTATGTACCCTCCGTAAGGATCAAAAATCGTGGATGGACTACTTTCCTTGCATGGCATCTGGAAAGTGCGTTAAAATGGCTGAAAATGCACTAGCTATATTACCGAAATTGCGATGAATTTCATTTGGACATTGTAGACTTTTATTTTTTTCCTCAAACTAAGTGGCATTTGGACAGTGAATGTGAGGTAATTTACCCCGCGGTCATCAATTCACTCGATTTGCAAATTACTAGCTTTGGCGACTATATAAATCTTGGTTGCCGGTCTGACATCGTTCAATTTTGGTGATTCGTAACTAAAAAAAAATTCTGCTTATCCTATGTTCAAAATTTGGTTATTGGTGATTTTAGCCTATGTACTTTGGAGTGATGTTGTTGTATGTTATTCCTCTGTGAGACGTTTTAAAATGGTGAAGAACATGCTCAAGTTGCCATTTTTCCCATAGAACACTGTTTAAGTTGAGTTAGTGGTGTGTAACCTATAGGTGCACCGAGGCCTAACAGTTGTCCCTAAAAAATGGAAAATTCTGATTTATGCACTGGTGGGTAAAGCTGTTCTAGCAATATATTCCCTCTGAGAATAGTTGGGAATTATTATTATATTGAAATACAGCATATAAAAATCACCTTTTTGTGAAATTCATACATCTTAAAACTAACAAAAGTATTAAAATAATATTTTTGAGTGTCAATTCTATGAAATCACTACAGTGGATGCCCAAAATCTCTCGTTCCACCTACCTATAAAAAGCGTGAATGACATCGTAGTTTTCAACATCCACAAAAGTTTTACTTACCCCTCAGTTGTATATCCAGATGACCATGTAGTATTCTCGTTTCTTTTAATACCTGAAATTGACGATTTCCTTTCCTACTGTCACAAGGAAACAAGCACGTGTTAACATTCTAAAAATCAGATGGGTCTCTTTTGGTCGGTAACTGTGTGGTTTTCGAAGGTCCGCTAATTCTAAAGGGACCGCTATTTCGAAGGTCAGCTATTCAAAAATATTAATTTAGGACCTTCCCATTTCCGAGGGTCCGTTATTCCGCTAATGATCAAAGTCCGCCAGTATTCCGAAAATTAAAAAAGGGCCGCTATTCCGAATCTGATTTAATGTGTTTTAATGTAGGAATACAGACCATCGGAGCAGGGGAACTTTACTAATTTGCGGAACAGTGGACTTTCGAAATGGCGGTTCAATCGTTGGAATAGCTGCCCTCATTTCGCTTTTCGGAATATGGGACTTTCCCGATGTAGGAAAGTTAAATGTGTTCGAATAACGGGAAACCCTGCCTTCTGAATAGCGTGACCTGCAATTGGTCGACCTTCCTCCATCTAAATTGTCTAGGTTGAACCAATATATTTTGTTATGTGTGAAGTAAATGTTTATGTCCACAGTTATAGGCAATGTGTTTTCAAACGTCTACAAACCACTTACTCTCAATTTTATACTCACTGAAGAGCGTTTCATTTGATGAACATCTGCGTTTAGTGGAGTTGTATTGTTCCATGGATATTAAGAGACCTTAGTTTTTCCCGAAAACATAGAACGTAAAACGTTCACCAAAGCCCGATATATCGTCTATGATTGGTCCAAACCGGGTCAATGACATCTTACTTGAACGTTTCCGTATGTCCACTTTTTCGGAAAACTAAAGGTCTCTCTCTAATATTGCTTCTTTGGTCAACCATGATTTACGGTCAAACTGACGATAAGCATTAATGCTATAGTTTTTATCTTCGCAGCTGTCCCAAAAATGTTAACACTCGCAACAAAGGCATTTTGTTTAAGAGAAAAAGTACGCACTGGTCTGGTAATCCTTTTAATTTGCCATTTATTTCATCCTAATCCGATACTTAGAACACAAAATTAAGCTTCATAAAATATGACAGGGTATAAGCAACTTCAGCACTTTAAGCATTGACATAAATACACCTTAACTTCAGAGTTACCGTGCATACACTTAATTTCACCGCACATCTTCCTTCCTTTTGAAGGAAACAAATATATATATTCCTGTGTTTATTCTGTTGAAGACGTTGTGATTCCTGTCACCCTGTTTTACCACGCGCTTATTGTTGGATAACACAACGGCTCTTCTACAGCGAGCTGGTTGATTCTTTGCCATTCTGTCCATTATGGGTCTGTTGGGTCTTCGATGTGTGTAGCTATTTTCACATTCTGATTGCTTCACACAGGGCCGTAGCCAATGGGGGGGGGGGGGGTGCGTGGGAAACTGACAAGGTCCGCTTTGTTATTGTGAAGGTCCGCTTTGTCATGTTGAAGTCCGCTTTGTCATGTTGGTTTCCCCCCGCTTTGTCGTAAAGCTTACGTTGTAAGTGTCTTGATTATTTTGAATAAATAAGCTGGTCACTGGTCAACTGGTCAACTCATACACCGCATTACGCTAACGAATAGTACTAATCAAATTATTTATATCTGTTTTGTCAACCAGATGTCTCATTCCTACCATTACACCCCACCTCCCCCCTCCCCCCCCCCCCTCTTCCGAATTTTGGAGGCGAGGGGAAAAATAAAAAATGGGGCAAAACCAATACGGAAGCGTTTGTTGTTGCTTGGTTTGGTTTGGTTGAGCATTCTTTGTAATTTAGAGAGATTATGAAGTGACAAGTTCGCCTGCTAATTAAAAGTGAACTGATTAATTTTTAAAAATGTTTAAATTATAAATTGCAAAATTTATAGACAAATGTTTACACTTTATTGACCATAATGAAGTATTTTTTAAAAGACAAAATGCTTTACACGTATACACGAATCTGACGGGGAAGCCTCGACAGGACACCCTCTACGTCCCGCCATAACTGGGGGGCATCCCGGGCACCAAACAACCACATGACACAGTACACACCCGCCGCATATTGCTTACGAAGAAATAATAAGCCCATAATCATATAATAATGATTTACATCCTACCTTTTTTGCAATTGTTAACAAATTTCACCGTTTTTTTCCATGGTTTGGAAGGATATGTCAGGGACTGGCCTAAACTGGAATTCCAGGGCATGTGTCTTACTGTTGTTGTAAAAATGGAAGGTTTTATCTCGCCCCACTTGGCGTGACTGGAGAATGAACGCTTATGGTAAAAATACGTGTGTGAAAAAGTGGTAATAACACCGCGTGAGAAAAATAATTTTTTCGTAAAATTCAACATCCAACCAAAAAAAAAATACAGTAACATAGAATGTTGATATATTCCGGGTTAGGTGAAAACTTGAATAGTTCCCAAAAGACCGATCGTATTTGCGGAAAACCTTACATCTCACGATGCGGGTTTGGTTGTGTTTTAGAAAGGAACACTTCCGTTGCCCATTTATCGATTTCGAGATCTGAACAAAATTAGTCTCGTTTGTGCATGGAATTGGTCTACGCTTGACTACAGTACCGGGAACATGACCGGCGAGTTACAAAGTGGTATTTAGACTGAAATGGCTCAGATTGTTTCATTTGTTCCTTAGGAGTGAATTCGCACGCAGTTCGTTTTCCATTTTTGTAAACTTTTTAATCGCTATTTGTGCAGCAAGAAAATTTACATTTTTTTTCCTGAGGCCGCCCATTATGATATACAAATGATAAAGTGAATAGTGTTGGTTTTTGCCGTCAGACCTGATCAAAATTATCGCTTTTCTTTGTGGTAACACGTAACGTAACGCGGTGTATACCGAGAAATGCAAAAGATGCCCCCCAGTCATGGCGGATGGTAAGTGCGCCGCCCACGGCGTAGGGGCTATAATAGTCGCCGTCGGATTCGTGTATAGATAATAGAGACCTTAGGACAAACAACCTGTAATGCACTTCAAAGCGGTGAGGCTTCTCAAACTATGAAATAAAACCTGATACTTGTGAAAAGGAAACTCGTAAAAAGCCTGCCCAAGTCAGTACAAAATTCTTCATGCCATTCCTTTAAAATAATTATTTCAAGTTGAAAATATATTAATCTATGATTCACGAAGGCTCCTTTAGGAATGAAAACATACAAGATCATCAGATAAAGACCTAACTGAGAATATTTGTTTTCTTTTCTTGTCGAAATTGACTTTTGAGCGAGACTACTTTTAATACCTTCAGTACCTATAATTCCAATGGAGTAGTGGCATTAATCGTACTCCACACTATTGCCTCCAGGCTTCATAACATTGTCTTATCTGCTTCTTATTATTATGTTAGTGATATTAATCTTGGCATTTTCTAATTAGCAGACTACCATGCTCTCATGTGTTTGATTGGAAACGAGGATGATGAAAATACTTCAAAATGACCTAGATAATTTTACTACTGGAAAATAAAAAAAATTTCAATGAATCTTCAAAACTGTCAGTTTACTAACTTACGAGGCCGAAAGCGGCACCGACACAATTTTCAAAAAGTATGATTCTTCAATTTGCTCTGATGGGACCTTGGGAAGAATACAGATATATTTTAGACACAAAAATAAAATACCACAAAACTAAGAAGATAAAGGACATCCAGTAATTTTGTTAGGCCGAAATGTTGGGTTTGTTGTCGTAACTTAAAATCAGCAAATACGTCTATTACATGAATATCACGAAACTAAAATGAATAACCATCATTGTTTATATAGCGCTTTTATCCCCGCAAACATCTCAAAGTGCTGTTGCCTATATTATTATTGCACCATCATGAAATTCGTCACATCTCCATTACCTTCATCGAGGTGCTGGCTGGCGCACCACCTATCGGCCCTTAGATTATATATTCTCCATCAACATGACGGGGTGGACGCCGTGGGAACCAACTCTGACAGCGTGTTTCTTTGTTGTTTAAAGCCAGATGATCTGGTCATCTGTGAATAAAAGCAACTCCGAGTGATTGTATTATAAAATTACTCCTGTTATACCACTATGAGCGCTTATTTGGCTATCATTTCAGGTGAGAACTAAATTTTGCTAAAGTTTGAATTACAACCATGCAAGAATATAAAATTTTTAAAAATCTTTAGGTCAAACAAGTTTTTCCAAAACGTGTCCCAGTGTCTCTTTAAGGCTTACACTTACACTATTTAGGCGCGAAGGAAAAACTTGCTTCGCATTTGAACAAACTTGCATTGCAGTTGTTCACACTGTTCCCACTCAAAGTCATACTTAAGGAGCCCCAGCCATCAAAGAACAACACTCTTGAGTCTCAATCGATTGTGTAGTCTGTGTTATACTGTATATTAAGTCCTTAAACAAATTCTTGAATGACCTATATACCACAATTGATTATTTCTGATATTTTTCACTCTTGAATGAAATCATACGCTTCAACAACCTATTGCATAAACATTGTCGTAGAGGCAAACGCTCCTTCATGGAGTAAAAAAAAGTCAAAACTATTGAATTAAATGCGCAATGATTGATGCCTACATTTTAACGGTGAAGTTTTTACTTATATTAATTAACCCGTTTTATTTGTATGAGACACACAGTACTGTAACAACCTTTGAAGTAACACGTTAACTTTATTCACGTGGATATTATGAAAACTTAGGTAGGGCAAATGGATTCTAAAGACTACTGATTTCTCATGTCATGATAAAATGTAGGAGCTCTGCCGGGGGAAGTTTTTGTATTGTGCATTGCATAAGTACAAGAGCTTTCTGACTGCACGTTTTCAACTGGAAAAAATCATTATCTGGACAATCATCTTATTGCCTTTTCAAATTCTTCATAGTTTCCTCGGAATGTTCCTACCAACAGCTGAATGGGTTTAAAGCGCTATTAGGTTTTTTTTTTCCATCTTTGAAATCCAGAAATACGTTTACCCATGGATCACAAATATATAATTAATAAAAATTGTCGTACCTATGTAGAAAGTCCTATTTTATTTGCATTAAAATGTCTCAAAATCATTATTAAATAGCATTCATGCTCTATCCACAAAACAGCGAGGGAGATCATATGATCTAATGTTGAGCTACAGCAAAATCTATTCTAAAAAGTAATTGCCTAAGTTACAAATTGGAATGTGACAGAAGGATGTTGCCGGTACATTTGACATAGGAATGTTTTGAAAGTGGGGCCACATAGGAGATTTTGATTTTAAATTCACATAGGGGGGTCTTCCTGCCCAGGAGATATATTTTATAGCAAAGGGGTCGAAATTATTCAAATGATGTCACTCTTAAAAAGCTACTTGATGATTAAAACTGGAAAGTTGCCAAGGGTATGGTGAGGTCCTAATGACCAACCAACTAGATTTCCAGTTTTACGAATAACGATATACCTTTTTCCGACTCATATTTTTATGTTTTGTCTAATTTTGATTGATTTGATTGATTGACAACGATTGTATTGACAGAACTAGTTTATATATAATTAATGTCGCCGGCGACCTTAATTCAGCAGACGAGACGGAAATGGCGTGTAACACAAGAAAAGTCCGCCGTATGCATGTTTCCAACATCATAATCCTGTTTGCCGTTTGCTGGTGACCTTTGTGGTTTTCATATCAATGATTACGAGTCTATGCACTGTAAATTTTGGGGTAGTAATATAGCGCTTTATCACTGCAAACAGTTCTAAAGGTGCTGTTGCCTCTTATTATTATGCCACCATCAGGAAATCGTCACAATCTTACGAACGCTTCAGTCTAGGTTGCTGCTGGTCGCACCACCACCCTATCGGCACTTAGATTATAATATTCTCCATAACCTGAGACGGGAGTGGACCCGTGGGGAACCACTCTACGCGTGTTTCCTTTGTGTTTAAAGCCATGATCTGTCATCTGCTGAATAAAACACTTCCGGAGTGAGTGTATATACAATTACTTTCTTGTTTACCACTATGAGCGCTTATTTGGGCTTATCATTGCAGGTGAGATACTATTTTAAAGTTTGAATTACAACCATGCAAGAATATAAATTTTTAAAAATCTTTTAGGTCAAAAATTTTCTCAAACGTGCCGGTCTCTTTCAAGGCTTACACTTACACTATTTAGCGCGAAAGGAAAAACTTGATTCGCATTTGACACGTGCATTCACGAGTTGTTCACACTGTCCGCACTCAAGCATACTTAAGGAGCACCAGCAGCACATGAACAACACTCTGAAGTCTCAATTCGTTTGTATGCCTGTGGTTATAACTGTATATATTAAGTCCTTAAAACACCTTGCTTTGAATGACGCTATCCAATTGATTTATTACTGAATATTTTGCCCTCTGAATGAAATCTACTCTTCAACTACCCTAATTGCTCTAAACATGTCGTCGATCAAAGCTTCCTTCTGAGTAAAAAAAGTCAAAAACGATTGAATTAATAGCGCAATGATTGATGCCTACATTTACGGTGAAGTGTTTACTATATTAACCCGTTTTCATTTGTATGAGACACACAGTACTGTAACCCCCTTTGGAATTAACAGACACGTTAACCTGTATTCCACGTGGATATTTTGTAAACTAGGTGAGCAAATGGATTCTAAAGACTACTGATTTCTCATGTCATATAAAAATGTTAGGAGCTCTGCCGGGTATAGTTTTTGTATTGTGCATTGCTACGGATACAAGAGCTTTCTGACTGCACTTTTTTCACTGGAAATCATTATCTGGAAAATCATCTTATTGCTTTCAAAATTCTTCCTACCTTTCTTCGGATGTTACCTACAAACGCGATTGGTTTAAAGCGCTATTATTGTTTTTTTTCACTCTTTGAACTCACCGAAATACAGTTACCCATGATACAAATACTATATAAATAAAAATTGTCGTACCTATTTAGAAGTCCTATTTTTGCATAAAATGTCTCAAATCATTAGTAAAATAGCCAGTCATGCGCTATCCCAAAAACAGCTAGGAAAAGGAGATCATATGATCTAATGTTTAGCTACACAGCAAAATCTATTCAAAGTATTGCTTAGTTACCAAATTTGAATGTGCCAGAATGAGTTGCCGTTAATTTGACATAGGATGTTTTGAACTTGGGGCCACATAGGAGATTTTGATGTGAAATGCCATCGGTGTCCTTTCCCTGCCCCAGATATATATCTAGCAAGATGAGTTCGAAATTATTCAAATTATGTACACCTCTAACAAGGCTACTTGATTATTAAAACTGAAGTGCCAAGGTATGGGTGAGGTCCTAAGGACCAACAAACTAGATTTCCAGTTTTTACATAACGATTAAACCTTTTCCGCGACTCCATATTTTATGTATTTTGTCTAATTTTGATTGAATTGATTGATTGACCGAACGATTGATTGACCGAACGATCATATAAGTAATGTCGCCGGCGACATTCATTCAGCAGACGACGGGGAAATGGCGTTTAAACACAAAAAAGGCACCCTGTATGCAAAAATGTTTTTTTTTTTTTTTAAAATTAGGTTAAAAACGCGTGTTTTTTTGTTTTTAATATCAATGATTACGAGCCTAATGCACTGGTAAATTTGTGGAGTAAAAAAAAGGAGGTAAAAAGTTTGATTAAAAAGTTTGAGCAATTATTTACTCTTTGGGGAGTAAAAATGAATCGGCGTGATCAAGAGCCAACTTTAACTCAACTTTTTAATCTTTGACCTCTTTTGACCTGATCCGAGTAAATTTTACCCCCAGGGATTAAAATTTGCGCCAGTCACGCGTCATCGAGGTTCATTCCACGTACATTTGAAAAATGGGAAATTACCGTAGTTCGAAGGATCTGCTCACACTCACTGGGTTTAGAAAAGTAGCACGGTTAAAGCGTAAGACTGTAATTTTTTCTTTATGTGTAACCCTAATTGAAGTTGAAGAACTGTCAGGTCTGTCAAATTACAAGATAAACATCACAGCTGGGATAGTCCCAAAACAGTCCCGGGCAACTAGTATCAAACACAATGGTCAACAATGCATTGCAATTGAGTGTACACGAAATTTTAATTGATGAAGATGCACTTCTATACTGCTAAAAATTCCTTGCATGGGTTCTCCTTACAATAACATGGATTATTGCGGGGGGATGGGGATATGTTGAGGAATTATTGCAGGCTTCATCATTTTAAGAGGAAAAATGAGGTTGACAAGTTGTTCCAACTCCACCACGCTCAATCCAAAGCCATGGGAATTTCATGACATCGACTTCAGTGTACACACATCGAATAGTGTCAGTGGTATCTGTGGATAGACAGACGAAAGTTGATGGGAGTAATGGCAGTGTGTGTGGTGGGGAAAGAATTAAATAGGATTCTGCCACAGGCCTACGAATACGGCCAACGTTAACGGAATAATTAAACGCATGTTAAAGGTGCACATTTTAATTGGTGGTAGGATACTAAATTCATCACACAAGGACGCGAGTGTGAAACCGCGAAAGCGGCGAGTTTGAAGTTTGTAACGAAATGACGGTGAGTTTGCAGGTTTGTAACGCGATGAAGGCGAGAGATTTGCAAGAAGTCAGTAAACCGATGACGGTGGGAGGTTTGACAAGTTGTAACGTGATGACGGAGAGGTTTGCAAGTGCAACACAAGACGGCGGAGTTTGCAGTCCTAACCGGCGGAACGATGACGGCGAGGTTGCAAGTTTCAATGCGAGGACGGCGAGAGTTGGCAAGCTTGTAATGCGATGATCGGCGAGAGTTTGCAAGTCGTAACGCGAAGACGGCGAGAGTTTGCAAGTCGTAATGTGATGACGGCGAGTTTGCAAGTTTGCACACGAAGACGGCGAGAGATTGCAAGATCGTAACGCGAAGACGGCAAGTTTGCAACGCAAGGCGGCGAGGAGTGAGTTTGCAAGTTGTAACGTGCTACGGAAAGTTTGCACGGTATTATAAGATGGGGAGAGTTAGCTAAGTAGTAGCGAGGACTGCAGAGTTTGTATGTCGAACATTTTGACGGGAAGTTTGCAACTTTGTAACGCGAGACGTTTGCAAGTTTGCAACACGACGGCGAGAGTTTGCATTGTTCGTAATGTGATGACGGCAGTTTTTTCACAAACTTGCAAACTCGCCCTCGTCGTGTACAAAAACTTGTAAACTCACCGTCATCGTGTTACAATTGCAACTCGCCGTCACCTCGTTACAAAATCGCCTCTTTGCATTGCCAACTGGGCGTTTATGTCCGCTCTAGCGTGCTATAAGGTAATTACAGGTCATGTGCACACAGGACCATTGGGAAAGAATTATTGTGCCACCACCTTATGAATTGGCGCCTTAGTGCATGTGAAAGATTGGCGGCAGAATACTGAAATTTATCCGGACCGGATGTGTGTGAACATAACGCGGTCAGGATGCAACTTCGTCTGAGGTTAGTCTGTTAGTAAAGGAACCTTTCTACTCGCGAAAGAAAGAGCTCAACGAGAGCGATCCATAACGAAAACGTAACTTCCGATTTGCTCGTATATTTAGGGTTGCAATGCAACTATTTCCGGTTGCGAAAATCAAATTTACAAGGCATTCTGCGAGAATCCCTGTGAGAATCGATCTGTGAGTATCATCGTCAAATTTGCATCATGTGAGACCCCTGCATATAATTATAACAGCATCAGCCCGGGGGTCTTGGGGGGGATGAACAATCTACTGGCGGAGGGGGAGTTAGGTTCCTGCCATAACCCAGGGTTCAGCACTAAGACTAGCATAGGGGGGAAAAAAAAAAAAAAAAAAATCAAAATTTCATGTATAGGATGAATTTCGAAGATAAACTGTATTGTTTTCAACACGCAAAATCCTAGTCTTTGAAATTTACTAGAAGGTTGTTTTTCAAAAAAGCCTCAGAAATTCTACAAAAAATGACACAGACAACTCTTTACCATTCAAACGGTTTGTTAAAACAATCCAAACATTATGATAAATTTTATCAACATTAATAGGGAAGGGTCACATTTCGGATGCCAGTTGATATGCACGTCTGCTACACATATCCCATTAGTGTTAGTGTTGTGCTTCAAAAACTTTTTGTTGGTACATTTCATGTAGTCACTGTGTATTCTATAAATGTCAATCATGTTATACAGTGGAAGACTGAGGTGCGTCTTTCCAGATAAAGCTAATTTGATTTACCAGCACCAGCAGTGAATTACCGTTACCATGATAGTGTGCTGAAGTATGCAGAAAGAAATCACAGGGCAACCTCACTGGAAGAGTGGAAATTTAGGAGTGAAGAATTTGACAGGGAATCTGATTGAAATAAGTGTATTAGTGAGGTAGTATGTCTTGTTTATTTTTCTATGGCCAATTCCTTTTTTGAACATGTATGCAGGTACATCACTATGTTGCCTGCCAAAGCATGCAATTTTGCCTGATTTCACCCAGCTTGTGCATGAAGTGGACATTGCATACCGAAAGCAAGATGTATTTTAAAAAAAGGCATGGGAAGCTTTTGGGCTACACAATAATATAAAAACAATTCAAAATTACAATTGGCATGACTGCGACGTGTATACAATGTTTCGTAATAAATAGTTTTTGTAATCATATCATCTAAAACAGATAAATTTCAGGTATTAAAATTAAAGGATTATGACAAAAAATATTTTTAATTTTACAAAATTGCTTTGCTTTTAGTTTTTGGAAATTTTACAAATTTCATGAGGTGAAGTGGGAAAATGATGCTTGCCGTCGATGGGTCACCATCTTCAACTCTGTTTGTCAGAACAGTGGTGGTTTGACAGGGGGTGGCATGGGGGGGATAATCCCCTCCCCAATTTTGTTCTTTCCTCCCCAGTTGTTCCCCCTCCCCGATGGGAAAGGAAAAAAAAAGAAAAAAAAAATGACAGATATTTGACAAAATTAGCGATGTTTAGAGCAAATAATCACCGAATATAGGCAAAGTCAACGATTTGGGCCAAAACAAAAAATAACCACATTTTGAAAAAAACTCCACTTTTAAAATAATTCATTAAATTTTTAAAATAGCAAATTTTTGGATTATTTGCCTCCCAGCAATTTAACTTTTCCAAAAACAATTTCACGTTGTCCCTCCGTTTTACCTCACAGAAAAATGCCATGGCACCACCACTGCTCATGAAACTGTCCATTATTATTAGATTGCATGAGCCCAACATTGTTATAGTAGGATTTTTATTCGTCAGTCATTAAAAGTTTTGGGGCGCGTGTCGACGATTCCATTAGTTTGAGAGGTTGAATACTTCACCCAATCAATACAATAGACATTCTATGTGACGATACCAGATCAGCTTAAGGCATAATTAAAAACAAAAAACAAAAGAACCCTTTTCGTCAAGAACAAAAATGCAAGGCAAATAAACTGAATAAATTCCAAAACACCAAACTTGAGGAAACTCTCAAGCCTTCAACATTAAGAAAAGAAATGTAATAGGAATAATTATACCCGCCAAAGTTTCTTTACGTCACTAAGGAACATTATAAAATCTTTCCAGAAATAATGCAGACATCTTGCGGCAATAAACTGGTCTAAATTTACTAAGAGTTTTGGCCACTCAAACGAACTACAACATTACGTGGCCTAATCCTCCTCAAACCTAAGAGGCTCACCCGGCCTAGATATTCAAGACACTTTATCCGTCTTTGTTGACTCCAAACCAAAGGAATCGATAGCGTGTCTTAAGACTGTCCGACGTTGGATTCAATTGATTCTGGTTCGAAGCGTACATATTTGCTACAAAAAGGTCATGTAAAATGGGTTTACAGCATCAGTAGTTCAGTTGAACAAGTTGAGCATTTACGGACTTTTTAGTTTTAATCTCAACCATATCCCCTCCAAATCAATTCTTACCATCGACCAAATATGCGTTCTCTACGACATGAATAAAAATAGACTATAACGACTCTACTTCATGTCATGGTACATAGTGTTGTAGCAATTGTTGAGCCCATAGGTATAAGTAAGGTTAAAACTTCAGAAATACAAACATTTTCGCAAACCTGTACTATTTTGTTTGCATTCAAAAACTAATGGTGAGCGAAATTGTAATACGATGGAAACTGACAACTGCTCCACTGTCTCTTAGTGCCAGACAGGCAGTCGATTGTTTGGAGGAAGGGAGCGAACCTAGAAGAGCTTTGTAGCACAATTCAACTGGCTGCAAGGCTTGAAATAAACAGGGGAAGGGGCAAATTTGACCCCTTTAAAAGCACAATGCCCCTGGTTCTGAAACAAAACTGTTGTCTTATTTGTATAAGGACCAGGGGCAATAAAATGTTACAAACACCAAAAATTGCTCCTGGATCTGAAATTATATTTCAAGCCCTGAATGGCCTCCAGTGTTTTTGCAGCAAGAGGTGCTCTTTCCCATCATCACAAATGTGTGCACGGTTTGAGATGGTCCCCTACAATCGCAAATCTGTGACAATTCTCTCTGGACCTGAATTAGGGGTGAATCTGTTTTTTGCTTTTTGGTGATCACAACATTCAACGAGGATATACGTTATGCATCGTGCAGATACAAAGTTCGCCTTGCAGTATTTTAGACCTATTCTCGTCCGAGGGTCATTGAAAAGCCAATCAAGTTGCTCCGCAGGACTAGTGATTCTAATGACTCTCAAACGTCAAGAAACTATTTAGTTTACATGCAATGATTCTCTCGGCCGTCTTCCCGCAAAACTTCCCATTGATTGCTTCTTATGACTTCTCGGCCGCTTTCCCAGCAAGAAGACTTTGAAAAACCCAATTGCCTTCTGATTGGACTTGAGACATCCAGCACGTAACACACAAAGTTACCGTCGCCTCTTGTATCCCACCATGTACACCTACCCGAAGTCCACAGGGTTTCCCCAATGTCAACTTACGTTGGGCCCTCCAAAATTAGCAGATGTGTCAAGGTCAAATTTGCACACCCGGAGGTAGAGCATACATTTACGGTCATTGCTTTTGATTGACTTTGAGCCGCTTTTCCTGACAGAGACGTTGAAATCAGTTGCTTTTCCGCAAGTTATAATCTTCTGCGGGGAAAAAACGTCAGACAGTCTTGAAAAGCAACAAAATTACCGATACTATAATGATATCGTACATCAGGAGACACATATGTGTTGCTTCCTATGGACTCTCGGCGTTTTAGGTGATGTTACTTTAGTAGTTGGGACAATATTTTAGTACGGTAGTTAAAACGTGTATTTTAAGTTGGGAATACATTGTAAAATTATAAAAACCTTGTGGTAGGCTTAAAGTGTTGCAAAAAACAGAGTGCTCATTTCAAATGCTCTGACAACATGCATATTGTAAATTTGGATATTTTAAAGGGGCATTTCATGTGTCCAAAAGCTTGCCCCCCCCCACCACCACTTAACTAAAAAAGTTGAGTTTGTATTCATCTGAACGTCAACATTAAAAATCCAAGTGTACTTAATTCTTACGTGCAGATTTGGTCATATCTGTAAAAATTAAGAAATTTTGTATTCTGTCCTTAACGAAAGAAATTACAGCATAGTGGTTATGGGAACTGAGAAGGCAGCATTCCTCATAAGATAAACTGCAAGGTGGGATCGTCCAAAAAGTTGTGACAAGACGATGTGGCCTGAATAGGGGGGACGTAGTGCACAGATCTTATTGAGTGTGCAAATTCCGATAAAAAATGTGAATTTTGGTACACAAGTTATTTATACTTGTTAATCAAAAATTGATGGAAAGCACTTGCCACACCCTTTCATGGCCCCCAGTTGGAATTCAAGTTACAAGGGGTAAATTGTTGAAAATGTTCGATTGTGTTGAAAAGCAACCATGATGTCTGGTGGTTACAAGGATTCCAAAAAGGATTATAGTTTATACTTACATGTGACTTATAGTTAGGAATTAGGGGTAAAAACTGTATAAAAATGGTAAAAAATGTCAATTTGGTGTGTACGGGTCAAAAATGAAAATTTGACTCCAATTTTTGTAAAATGGGTTCAAATTGTTGGTTTTTAGCTAAATGAATTGAATGAAATATGAAATAGTTTTGCTATCTACGGTAGGGTTTTTAACCAAATGGCGAATAAAAGTCAACAGCTATTGGCCGCAGCTATTGGATCTATTGACTGTGACCTATTTGTGTTGGAATACGTGAAAATTAGCATAAACACAGATAAGGCAAATATTCCTGATGTCACATCCTTAGCTGGGGAACAATTTGCACCACTTATTAATGAATCAAAGCACTTTTAACTTTTGACCCCGTAAACACCACAAATGACTTTTTCACCATTTTACAGTTTTACACCATAACTCAGGAACTATAAGCCATCGATAGGGTAATTTATACCTTTTTGGAATCCTTTGTGGGACCAGACAAATACCATGGTATGCTTTTTAAACACATTCAGAAATTTTAAAATTGTTGCCCCTGTATAACCTTGAAACCCAAGATGGGGCCATATTAGGGGGGTTGGCAAGTGTTTCCATCAATTTATGGATTATCAATGCATAAAGTATTGTGTGCAAAAATTCACATTTTATCCTGGAAGCGCACACTCTTACACTACAGTCACTGCTAGAAAAATTTAAATAGTGATGGACACTACTGAATTTACATGCTCCTTTAAAGGTTTGCATTGTGTTCCATCACCTCTGTTTTATTAATGTTCGCTAGATATGTTGAGAAAATGTCATCACAACTTTGTAGTTGATCCGACCTTGCGGTTTTGTGTCTGAGCAAATGCTGTTCCCCACGGTCCCATAGGCCAATGTGCTAAATTTATGTCCGTTACGGACAGAAAATACAAAATTTCCAAAATTTTTACAGGTACGACAATTTGCACGGTACAGATAGGTCCACTCTGGATTATGGATGGGATATTAGACAATAAAAAAATCTCAACTTTTTTAGGTAAGTCGGGGGACGAGGCTGTGGATCACGAAAATGCCCCAACAATGATCCCATTCTTAGCTGAAAATTGCAGCCATTTTTAGGCAAATCAAGCTTTTTTGAGGGCCCAAGTTAGGTATGTGGCCCACAGTCATTAATTCTAGCAATGCGAGGCAGTAGGGTTGGGGGTGGTGGTAACTTAATCAAAATCTTGAAAATAAAATGTTTAGTAACTTGTAAAGTGTATATTGTAAATCTTGGCTAACATACACAATGGGCAATTTCAAGAGATTTTTCAAAACTTTGAGTACTTTACAGAAATTGACACTATGTCATCATACGTTGCTATCTACGGAGATAGCACTACTGACAGCAGCAGAAAATACGGAAATAAAGCACATGTCCAATTGTGTGTTTTCTGTAAAGACTGCTAAATACATCAGGGATCACATGTGCCCCAAGCTATAAGCTAGCCCATCCAATTAAAATTCACTTTTTAAAGAAAGACATTGGCGGGGGAACATATTTTATGCCATCACGTAAATCCGAGTTCGCCCTTGTGAAAACCAGTAACCAAAAAGGTTTGTTGACCTCAGTGCATTTCAATGGGAGCAATCTTTGAATATACGTGGTGGCATGTTATTGATATAGGTTAAACTCTTGAGTAAATATATAGTCCTCTTTACAGGATATTTGACCCCCAAAATTGTCATTTGGATGTTTGCACGTAAATCTGCTTATGTGTAAAGCGCCCTCATATACATAAAAACAACAAATGTAATATTGAAAAAAATGAAAAGTTAAAACTACATGCAAACTTCGACATGGATTTGGTGACCTCAAATATAACCACAATTCAAAATTAGACTTAAACAAGATTAAAAACTAACAAAAAAAGTGCATATCAAAGTTAACTTGGCTGCATCTTGGATAAGTGCATTTTTTCCCCCTGGCTCTATAGTTTGGCACTTTTCCTCTTTTGGTATAGGATATGTGAGGTGTTTGTGAAGTCAAATGCCATTAACACTGGTGCTTTTGTCATATGAGTTATACTTCTGACAATGCATCCAAATAAAAGGGTTCAATAAATAAGATTTCCAACTGCAAATTTGCCTCTGTAGGCTGTGCATGTCATTCATGTGGTTTTTTTTTATTTCAACAGGAAAACTGCCTGCAGGTAATTTAAAAAGTGACCCCATGCAGTAAACGGCCTCAACACTGGTGGTAAAATGTTTTGAATGTGCTGTTGATAAAAAGTATGACTCAATAGATGAGGACATTTTATCAACAGAGGAGGTAAATTTTTACTCAAACAGGAAATGATTAAAGTTTACCTGCTGTGGAGTAAAAAGGAACAACCCTTCCTGGTTGATTTAACTTTTAATCAGCAGGGATGATTAAACTTTCTCCAATGTGATTAAAATTTACTCCACTGTTGATTAAAAATTTACTCACTGTTGATTAAAATTTTACTCCACTGTTGATTAAAATTTTACACTTGAGGAGTTAAAAGCTTTAGTCTATTCAGGTTGCTAAAGTTTAATCAGCTGGAAAGGGGTGTTCCATTTTAAACATCCAAACGATTAACATTTTACACTAGAGAGTAAAAAGATTTAAGAGTGTGATATCATGTAATGTCATTATTTGCCCGGGGGGGCAATTGTATTCGAAGGTGGCTATGATGCGTGAACAAAGAAAACGCGTCGCGTCGTCGTAAAAAAGGGTATCTTTTTTTCCAACAAGCGATGTACGCGCGCGTACATTGATTAGGGTGTCAAAACAGCCAAAATGTGGAAAAAAGGTAGTTTTTTCAAATCATTTGAAATGTGATGTCCAGTGTAATACTCAATTAAGCAGAGAAATAAAAATATTGTAAAGAAAGCAAGATAATAAGGTTATATATTAACGACACAATGCTGCTTACGTAGTAACTTGTTTCGAGGTTGCAAAACTTACAGAAATACATCTTTAGTGTAGGCAAAATCAGACACATTAGTGTTTAGGGTGTATATTTTTAGTCGGTGGAAATACTTGCTTAGGGGCATTTTGGACGTCCGTGTCACGCATCATATCCTTGAATACAAGGGCCCCCGGGATATTGTTTGAAAGGGCTGGAAAACTTAAAAAGTTAGCATACAAATCACCTGGATGTCATTATTAATCTCTTATTAACGTCCCTATCTGTTTGAGTAGTATTTTATGTGTAAAATATATCTTATTTCCATGGACTAGGCTATCATTTAAGAGTAAATTTAAGAAAATTGGGAAAATGTGGCAGTGCCGCTTTAAGTGTACACGTTACATTTGTCTACACCAATATTCACCGTTATTATGTTTTGAGAATCTTCCGTCCTATAGTATCAATCAATCAATCAATTTATTTACATCTCCAAATCAATATATACATGTAAATATAAGTAGGTACAAATTATTACAAAAGAAAAATAAGGATGAAGGAGATGTGGATACCACATAAACGCAGTGCGTGATTAGTTGTGGTAAACCAAAAAAAAAAAAAAAAAAGGTTTTCAAGAGAAAACACAAAAGTCAGAACATAAGACAAATATACATAGCCATCCCAGAACGTGAAACCCCTCCCTGAAAACAAATCACTATCATAACACACCCATTCCCCCTACACAAATAAAGAATACAAACAGATACATTACACAACAACTAATATTACATAATCCATATACGCGATAGAAAAAGACGAAATGCCATCTGAAGCAATGGACAATGGTTGAGAAAAAGTTAATTGTAAAAGCCTTGCCTGATGTCAAATATGATAAAGTAGGAGGGAATCTTAATGATATGATAATAATATGCGCTTTCCGTGCGGTTTTGAAACTTGAATATAGAAGAACATATTGTAGGGAAGGGTTTAGTGAGTTCCGCGTAAGGCACCTGGTGATTTGGAATAGTGTTTCTGGCAAGTAGAGTATTTGTAGGCTTTACATAAAGGTCATAGAGGTCGAGTATCATGTGAATGTATGTTTTTGTTCACCACTGAAGAATTGTCATAAACATCTTTGGGTAACAACCGGACTCTATTAAAATAAAGATTAAAAGATGATATTTATAAAAAATATCGTGAATTTTAAGGGTGTAAGGGTAATAAATCGGGGTCGGTAGGAGCTACCCACAGGAGTTGTTGTACAGGTTTAATAAACGGTTTTTGCATAAGAAACCGCGTATCTAGATGAGTGTGTTTTTGTCTGCCATATTATGGCACAAAGCGAGAGAGGGAAGACAAATGTATTATTTAAAGGGTGCGGAGGAGTTTTGTGGGGATATAAGCGGATTTACGAATGGAATGATAACCATTGACTAGAGATATTTCCAGACATGGGTAGTATTATGAAGCTTCCAGCTAAGATCATATCAATTAATATGCCTAATAAACTTAGTAGTGTGGACGAGGTTTAATTCTTTATATTTTTTTTTCAAAAATGTGATTTTTATTTGTTATCTATTTTTTACTGTATTTTGTTTCTGAAAATCAGGTAATTAGTTTTTTTTAATATTAAAGAGGAGTTATTTGTTTAACCAATAGATATAGTTGCTAATTCAGAGTTATTGTAGATTCAAGACCTAATTTCATTGGAAAAGAGTATGTTGGTATCATCGGCAAAAATAAGAATTGAGGACGTTGTGAGGCATAAGGCGGAGGAATCTTTATATATATAGGAAGAGTGTGGACCTAGAATGGATACTGCGGTACACCACAGGTTATAGAAAACGACGACGATTTCTCGTTATACACAACATATGGTTTCCTGTTCGTCGCTAAGGTAATTTTGAATCCATGTGTTAGCTAAGCGCGGATACCATATTCATTAACTTTCTTAGTAGATACTTATGATTATGGTATCAAGGCTTACTCAGGTCAAAATATACCAGCTACTGAGTTTATTGTCCAGTTTATTACAGTGACTTTATTCAATACAATTCATTGATTGCCATGTAAGTGACCTTTTGGGACGGAAGCCGAAACTGGTTTGGACTCAGGATATTGTGGAGAAATAAAGTTAAAAATTCTATTGTAGATGTTTTTTCGAGGATTTGAAATTGCTGGGAGAATGGATATAGGCCTATAATTAGAGAAGGTATATGGCAATCATCGGCTTTACAAATAGGTATTACTTTGGCGATTTTAAGCTTAAAATCGCCATAATTCAAAATTTTAAAATAGAATATTAAAATATATGAGCGAGAACATATACTAACCTCGGGGATAATGGATTGAGAAGGTTGGGAATTGATACCATCATACCAGTTGCGAAAATGTTTTTCTTCCATGGTAAGTTAATAATTTCTTCCTATAAGTTGAGAGAAAGGAAAAACGACACTTGCTCTAGCTAATGGTTAATGGGCGAGGGAAATTGGAATCAGGTTCAGAAATTTTACTTGCCAGATTAGACCCAATATTTGTAAAGAATTAATTGAATTTGGATGCAATATCGGCTGTTTCAGGTATTTGTCACCCATTAGTGGATTGAAAAAGTTGGTAATTTGGAGCGATTAGTTCTACCTAATAGAGTAGTAAGTGTTTGCCACATTTTTCGATCGTTTTGTTCAGTTCTAGTTTAGTAGTGATATAGTTTTCGAGCTAGAGGAGTAGTAAACATATTTCGTAAGTTCTATATTTAGGTAGTTACGTTGTTGTTTAAGGTGTGGTTTGATAGGTAATTCTCTGTAAAAGCTTATCTTGTGTAAGACTTATTAAACCAATGTAATCCAGGGTTTCTGGTTGTTTTATGTTGGATATTTGATTGTTTTCATAGGGCAGTGAATGTTAATTAATTCTGTAAGTTTATCAGTAACATTTTTATATGCCTCATCTGAATTCTGAACTTGGTGATTGAGGTCCAATATACAAGTGAGATTGGTTTTTAACCCTTGTAATATTATCTGGTTTGAATTGACTGATAGTTTTAGTTGAGCAGCTTTTGGTTCAAACGCTTTGAAGTTTATTGAATTGAAAAGATGGGGGAGGAAGTGGTCGGAAGGAAGAGCAGAGTAACCAAAAGCCAGATTTGATATTAATGCACGCATCATTGTGAGATATGGGTCGATAAGAGTGCAGAAATAACCCGTGACGGTTTGATTTTATTCGGGTAGGTCTATCAATACATGGCATAAACTGGTTGGAATAGAATAAATTAACAAAATTGCTAACAGTAGCCTTTCATCATACTTTAGACAAACATCCAGATTGATCGCCCCGCGATTTTGTAACAAGAGTTATTTCTCTGAGTGATGATATTGAGGGATTTATTTAACTCTTTAGTGAAATCCTCTAAGACAACTGATCAGGTTTGTAAATGACACCAATGACAATATTGGGGATAAGTTAGTTATTCAATGAAAACCGAATCGCAGTCATTGCAATTAATTTTTAAATCGGTCGTTTTAGATACTGGAACTGGGGATGTATAAGAGTGACCGCCCCAACCCCTCTTCTAATCAAGTCTTACAGTTTTTCAATAGATAGTCAGGAAGATCGATCAAGTTTGCGTCTTCGTTGGACCTACCTAAAAACCAGTTCTGTGAGGCGTACACGTTCAAAGGAAACAATTAAGAGCAGCAAGGGTAATGGGTAATTACCTTGGAGGAGTGCTATTAAGATTTGGGCGTTGAGATGGAGTAAGGAAAATCACAATGTAACAGTATTAGTGGGGTAATTAATTAATCTGTTGTAATAACTGCAGTTACAAGTAGATTCCATGTCGATATTACAATAGTATCAGAGATTGCAGACTTAGAATTGAGAGTGCTGTCAATATGAAAGGTAAAATGGCATTCGACATAAAGTTGTTCAAGTCAAGACGGAATAAATGAGACATACCAAAACAACGACAGGACAACAAAATATTAAAACAATGAAATAATTTACGTAATATAATGAAAGTAAATATGACACAATTAAACGTTATTTTGTTCTAAAAACGGTCCCAGCCAGCCCGAGCAAAATATGTATTAGTGGCTATGACGGTTTCTGAAAATACCAATTATTTTTATATTTATTTGGGCTCAGGTTTATATAAATTTGTTTTTGATCAGGTTACTAAATTCAGCGTTTCTTTTATATCACTAACTTATTCAAGACGGTCATTAATATAATCATTTGCGGTATTGTCGGGGCTTAAAGGCACCATCAGTGATATGCTAAATCAGACAATTGAAAAACATCAAAAATCAGACCCTTGCATGTCCGTAACAAGCGTAAGATCCCAACTATCCTACAGGTGATAGCAGCCATACATGTAATAAGGACACTTACTACATACAGAATTGACTAGGGGTTCAAACTTTGAATAACTGCTGTTTTTGAAGTTTCTGTCAATTTTCAGATGGAAAAAATTACTTATGAGAATTCTACGGAACTTGTTTCCTAATTTTAAGCATTCAGGAAATTTCAAATATTGACTCTTTCTTGTGGATCACTGACAGTGTTTTAAGATGATGTGAGAGTTTAAAGTCATAAGATATAGAATGGGACAAAAACCGTTCATTATGTATTTAAATAATGAGAGGAGTGGAATTGATTTCGAAGTTCGAAGATTTTTACGAGAATGTGAGTAAGTTCATAGTGGTCTACTATAATGGACAAAAACCTTTCCATTATTTATTATAAAATAATCGGAGAGTGATTTTTTTTTCGAATTACTAAAACCTTTACAACAAAGGGCCTACATTAGGCCGATGTGGAATTGCAGGTAAATAATTCGACTGGATTTTAAAGGGCATGATGTTGATTGTCATGTAACTCTGCTTAATATATCCCATTCGAGATTATCAATTCAAATTTTTAAAGCCACCACAGTTCTATTGTCAGGATTTAGAACAAACCCGCACCCTTGGCAAGGTTGGTGCTGTATTATGAAAATAAATGTAGAGAGGAATACTGCCTGAAAAACTGAAAAGGAATGTAAGGGCGAATTATGCACGGAACGTCGGAAATACCAATTTGTGACGTCATGGAATATTGAAAAACAAACAAGAACGATTAATAGTGCAAACACCTTCAACCCAAAAATAGAATGGGCGTTTTAATTTAAATTTGCGGCAATGATGCTGACTGTGGCTTACTTCAACTAATTGTTTCATATTATCAAATTATAACTATTGTGTGTGCGCAAAAACTGCGGTTAACATTAGGTATTAGAAACCATTATCTAAATCCCATAATTGATACACGCATCATGGTAGATAGGGGTGGGTGATTCTGTATTACTGTTACATCTAGTTAATAATCAATCTTTATGTTCTCCCACTCTCCGCGTCCCTTGAGTGTTTGGGTTACATCCAAAACTACACGGAGCTCCAAACAAAACTCTTAGTATAGTACGCGTATAGTACTATACACATGCTGGAAACCCAATTAAAACACATTCTCATAATCTACGCTCTCTCGAAAACTTTGTGTCACAAATACTTCCAACACGTTGGATCAATCCCCCTTAGGCTTTCATTGAATTTGAAAAAGAAACGCAGTCTTAATGCAGTTTATGTCTGTGCATCCTTTAAAACAAGACAGTATAAGCAGCATTGTGCACACGAAACACATTCGCCTGAACCGTCTTGTATAGTAATCGCTGACCCGCCATGTGCGTCGAATAATAGGGCAATTGCTGAGTGAGGGGCCAAGGATTTCAGGCTAAGTATGTACCACGGAAAGGAAGCGGATAGTGGTGCATATGAAATACGGTCTGTCATGTCATGTCAATTTTGCATCGATCTTGTCAACATGGTCAAGGACGCGTTTGTTTTTATTTACCAGCGAGAGTAATTTTTCTGCTGCGTGGAAATAGCTTGCCGGGACGCGCGATAGAGTAAAGCATAAAGGTGGGATTGCTGCCCACACACCGGGAGAGAGAGTAAGATTGTCAAAGTGAATATGTAATCGCTGGTAAAGTTGTCAGTACAGTGAATGGTTATGGACAAATGCATGTGCAAGATTAGTTCAAAATTTGTGACCGAGCAGTGTCAATGCCTTGCTGTACAAAATGTTTTGTATAAAATAGGCTTATTTGACAAACGGAGGGTCATATTTAACAAAATGCGCTTTTATTCCATAAATATTTAGTATCATAACATGGTAAACATAAAGTAATCTATAGATTAGACAGATTTCTTTTTTCCCAAATTGTCTTTGGGATTCTATAGTCCAAAACACAAATTTCTGATTTCCCATAGATTACACATTCAGCATGAGTGTACGGTCACAACTTTGTGAGGTTAAGATTTTGAAGCCTGCCCTCGCCTGCTGGCATGTGTTCATTCCTAACATGGGATTGTTATTTCTTACATTGGACCAAGTCCGAAGTCGTGAACTGGCCAAGCTAAAGTTTAAAATACATGTGGTATAGTAATATACCTGTAAAAAAATGTTCATTAAAATAACTCGATTTGACCTGGAAGCTGGGACTCACAACAGTTAAAACCACGTTTTTCACAGTCATTTGCCACGTTTCGAGTCCCTTTTTAACAGTTTATTTGCACGTTTTTGAGTCCCGGGGGCCCACATAGATTTCTCAAAACATAATAATGATAAAATTGGATTCTTGTTTGTCGCCAATACCCAATTTTATTGTTCTCGGCTATGAGTTGCAAAAATATTGGGCTCGACTGCGTCTCGCCCAATTTTTTTTTTTCACTCATAGCTTGACCAATAAATTTGGTATTGGACTTTAAAGAATACAATTTTATAACCCATCCTCGGTTGAGTCTCGATGTACAACGATGTTTAAATTCCATCAAGTCCACAGATGCAGTCCCCCGCTGAAGAGCGTAAAGGGAGCAAAAGGTATATCCACAAAGGTGATGCCCCATTGTTGTTCCATTAACGAAACAACAAACTTGGGATTCGAATCATGACTTGAGTCAAATTGAAAATCACGATGCGAATGTAAATGACTTATTATAAAAATATAACTATTTACCATAAAAATACTACCTTTATATGGTGATATTATGTTTAGAGTATGGTAATAAACTTCATAGTCAAAATTACCTTAAAGAAAAAATAACAAGTTTAATAGAAGACAAAATATTGTGTATAAGTACCACATGGATCTATATTACGGTTTTTATCATTCATACTTATTAATACATGTATTATACTACAACTTTACCAAACTAGAATTCATGGCTGACGAAACCACCATATTGTTTTTTCTGGTATTATACAAGAAGTTAGACTTAATTTAACCAGGAACTCTGTGAAGTGAGCGCATTTGATTGCATAGCAAACGCTTTTATTTATAATAGTCCTGAGCAGACATCGCCAGATTTGTTTCGGTTTTGTTGCACCCAATGGGTGATTAATTTTACATCACAACCTTGAAGGAGAGTCACTGACCAGGATTATGTCTGTTTCCTTTTCCTATACTTTCCGCCCCTAAATGTTGCACATTAGCGTGTAATGCCCATTTCAAAATGACCGCCATTGTTATCTAAAAACTACCATTGTAATTCATTATTGAGAGAACTTTTTATCCAGGACTAGACGAATCAATTTTTTAACCTTCTGATCTGGGCTTAAACACAAACCTACAAGAAAATCTCGAGCACTGGCAATTTGGCAAAGCAAATCAGTTTCTATATGCAATTTAGAACACATCAGATAAGTCGGGTCAACTGGTGAAACCCGGATTAATTCAGCAGTCTTTATGGAGTAAATCAGGGCCACCAGTCTAGTGACCAGAATAACTAGCTTTGGGTCACGAATTTCCAGCATCCCTTTGGCAGATGTAGACTGAATTCATCAGGGTGACTAGACTATCACTCGAGTCCACACTTGGTTTATCAGAAGGTGTCAGGTGACTTTGAAATGGACGATAATCACTTTGGGGTTTTACACACTTCATAAAATACTTTTGATTATTTATTCGTTTTCAGCATCAGCCCGTAGCCATAATTTCCTTTGTGGGGGGGGGGTGTTGGGTGCGATTTGCTCGATTTCACCTTTCGCGCGATTTGTGAATATAGGCCTACCGAACTATGGAAGCCATAAAGGCCATACGCTTGTCGCAAACGCGTTGCGAGAAAGTACAAACGCGTTTGGGCTACATGTTCGGCCAACGCGGTTGCGACATTTCACAGCAACGCGTTGCGGTGTCGCCAATCAAAATCATGGAGTTCTGTGACGTATTTCAAAAAATAGACCACAACGCGTTGCAAAGTTCTAGCACGCGTTGTGGAAACCTCTCAACGCGTTGCAAGCCTTTCACACGCGTTGCGAGATTCACAACGCGTTGGTGGCTTTACTTCACAACGCGTGGCGGAGGTCCACAAGCCATAAGGGGTCATAACGTTTGCCGCAACGCGTTTGTGAGAAAGTTCAACGTGTTGCGACAATTTCGGGCAACGCGTGCGGCGGTCGGCCAAATCACAAATCATGAATTTCTGTGACGTATTTTTCAAATTAGATCACAAACGCGTGCCGGCAATACGTATGAGCCTTATGGCTTTCCACAAAAGCGTTTTGCAAGCCATCAGAACGCGTTGCGTCGCTTCACAACGCTTGCACTTCACAACGCTTTGTGAAGGCAATAAGGTCCATAAAACGTCTTGCCGCACGCGTTGTGAAGGTTTGCACGCGTTTGTGAGGTCTCACGCGTTGTGAGATTTATATTTTTGAAAATACTGGTCACAGAAATTCATGATTTTGATTGGCCGACAACCGCAACGCTTTTGCTGAAATGTCGCAACGCGTGCTGAAATGGGTCGCAACGCGTTTGCTGAAATGTCGCAACCGGTTGCCGAAATGTCGCAACCTGTTTGGACTTTCCTCACAACGCGTTGCGTCCAATACGTTATGTCCCTTAGGCTTGTTAACCTTAGCAAAGCGTTGCGAAGCTTGCACAACGCGTTGTGAAGCTTCGCAACGCGTTGTGAAGGTTTGCAACGCGTTGCAAAGTTCTAGCACGCTTGTGGGTCTATTTTTGAAATACGTACGTCACAGAAATTCATGATTTTGATTGGCCGGAACACCGCAACGCGTTTGATGAAATGTCGCAACGCGTTGCCGAAATGTCGCAACGCGTGGCTACTTTCTCCCAACGCGTTGGCTGCAGCAATACGTATGGCCTTTATGGCTTTGCCATCATAACCGACACGTGTATTGTACCGGAACAAAGCATTTTTGTCGGTTGCGATCGCCGGTTGCAACAAATGTTTGACCGTCGCCACCAAAAATGAAGAGCGGGGGGGGGGGGGGACCTTCAGCGTCGCCAACACAATAGTAGTAGTAATGCTAGTAATATATTATATTCATATTCATGCACCACACCCTTAAAAACAACGGCTTTGTAGACAAGCGGCAACCTCAGCATGATAAAGCGGACCTTTGTACCAACGCACCCCCCAACCTGGCTACGGCCCTGGTCAGTAGTGCTATCTGCAAGGGTTTATAGCCTTCAAATAGCTTTGATATGATTCTCGTGCTCAACAGGACAGTTCTGATGTCTTCAGTAGATTGCAATACATATTTATTAACTTTAAATACGCTTGGGTTACACACTTACATAGCTTTGATTATATCATTCGTTGTCAGCAGTGCTATCTGCAGTAGTCTAGCAATAAAATTTCATGCAATAAAAAATTGCAGAATTTGATGCTTATATAGGTCGATTGGACCTTAAGAATATATGGTAATAACTTGTTATCCACGAGGCCAGTTAATTATGTTCCTTTTTCCGAATTTGAAAAGGTTGGCCGGCTCCCTATTTTTCTGTTCTTTGTGGTTTACAATATGTTCTGTCATGTATCGTATGCAGCCCCCCCACCCTCCACCAATGGAAAGGTATAAGAATTTCGGGCCCACCCCATGATATTAAATACCCAAACCAAATGAAGTGTGCTACGATTGTTACAAATAGCTTGTCTTTTGGGTTGGTTACGTTGCGACCAACTTCTGGACTTAATCTGACTTCAGGTCATGTCTTCCAATTTTGATATTTTAATCCGTTTGTATAATGTCATGAAAAAAAAAAGAAATCTGAGTCTTCGATTGGATGAGAAGAAAATATTACTCAAATTGAAAGGTTGAATATAAACCTTTAACTCTTTTCTAAGGTTTGAGATTCTTTGCCTAAGAAAATTTGCTTAACTTTGAAAACACATTACATATACCGATGCAAGTAAAATGGTACAAAGGATCCACAACGGAAACAATAATACAGCCTCTACTCTGTGCTTGTCAACACTGAAACTCCTTTCCAACCACTCGTTTTTGTTTATGAACAACACATACTTAGAATCCATAGTATGGAGTTGTTCAATAATGGTTTAAAAGGCAAAAGCAATAAAGCAGGTTATATCTCAAGTTGCTTTTTTGTTTCACAAGTATCCAGGCGATAGAAGTCATTAATTTCGACCCCGGCATGTTTCCATAATCGACTGCTAAAGATGACACAAATCAATGGCTTTCAGGATGCCTCAATGTTTTCTGTGTACCGTTGCGTGTGTATTTTATTTCAAAACATTTGTGTTCCAATAAGGAATTGATCTGTTTGTGTATGTAACCTCTTAGTTTCACCTGTCCGGCAATTATGTGAACACAATAAGAACACTTATTCTCCACATACTATCGCTTTTTTTTGTTAAAAGGAAATACTACGAGGAGGTAGGGTGTTCTTCACACATGATTTTCTTCCATAAATTTTAGCTTTTTTGGTTGTCACGTGAGTTATAGTGATAAAAAGTACTTAAATGACATGATTGGAATGAGTTATGTTCACTAGTTACTGTTGGGTTGTCCATGGGAAAAATCACCACTACAAACAAAATATCGGTCATGTGTGAGACATAGCATTGTACACCGAGTGTCAGACCATACTAGAAAATAACACGCATTTTGAGTGGTCGTAATCGTTCAATTATTGGTGGCACGTGGGTTTAAAACGTAATTTTAACATTTTAGAAATGTAAGTTGTTTTATTGTCTTCTGAGACACGAACATCAATAGCCTACATTTGGAGTGATATGTAAATTAAGGACTGTATTAATTCAAATGGATATGACTTTGATGTTGTTAGTATTTTCAACCTCAAGAGTAGCGAAATCGTAGCTCTCAAGATGTAGCAAAAAGCAAGACATTCAAGTTCGAAGTAAAAAAAAAGACATTCACCCGTGGAACTATCCTAGTTTAAAAAGATATTGGGGAGCCACTTAAAACAAAGGATGAGTCATTCGAATCTCTGAGAGTTCGTTCTTGCGTGGTATGCACTTGCACGCTAAAATTTAAACCACATGGCACTAGTTTCGTTTATCTTTTAATAGAGACAGATTCTTGCACTTATTTCGGTTACTATTCTGCCCATGGCATTTATGGCGCAATTTTTTCTCCATTACCAATAGTGGCTACCGTTTTCTTGTAATGAAACCGTGCTTATGGTAAAGGTCTAGTTCGTATCTGAAATAGCAGAAGCGATTTCATTGGTCAGATTTTTAATATGCATTATTATCCGCAAAAATAGACAATCAAACGCCTTTCACACTTACATGGTAATTCGTGCAAGAATAAGAATAACGAGAAACTAGCCAATAGAAGACCCTTTGTAAGAGAAAAAAGGTCACTTACGATGTGCAACGGTAGTGCGAATGGGACTACATTGGGAGGGCCAAATCTCTTAAGCTTATTGTCGGCAAAGTAAAGGTTTGAATGTTACTCTTGAAGGTAGACATGACTGAAGGACTATATCTACTTTCCATTAATGTTCTTTTCATAGGTAAAAGCATTCCAACATGAAACAGAAAGCGCAATATGTTACGTCGATTTCAACCAGAGCCGTAGCCATTAAACGTGGATTTTGAACTGACATGTCCCTTTTTCTTCAAAATATTTAAAAGCGAAGAGGGGAAGCGGGAGCGTAATTATTAACACAACATTTTGCGCAAGAAAATGGAGACCTTTGCGTTGTATTTCCCTCCAAATTTGACCCTTTTTGGGTTCAACACTTGAAAAGTGGGATTGTTGGTGAATTGGAGAGTTGGCATCTAACACCCTGTGGTTACAAGCCCTGATTTCATCTTAAAAGATATCTTGGTTAACACAGAAGCAGAATTTTGATGGTAAGATATGAATCTCGATTGTTCCAGATATTACAGATCATATATTCAATTACGAGAAGCGATGGCGGAGAAAATTAAAACCTTTGCTGGGATCTCGCTAGAGTCTTGATAATAAATGAAATAACCTCATTTTGTCCAAATAATTGTAAAATATGTCTACGAGATGTTCTGCGGTTAAGCGAGCCAACAATGATTTCAAACGAGTATGAGGTACTTCGTATTTGTCTCAAGTGTGTGGTATTAAAGTATAAAAAAAAGTTCGCTAATCAAGTCTAAACTAGGTACTAATCATATAGGCACTAATTGCGAATCAGTACTTTAATGAAATAAAGTGGGGGGGTGGGTAAACAATTAAAAAAATAAAAGTAATTAAATTTGGGATTTATAATAATAATTTTAATACTACTTTAAATAATACTTAATTCAAAATTACCCTTGTGCTGATAGCATCAATTTTAATTCTGGTATGGTATAACCTGTTCTATATTGTGCTTTAAGGGGATGGCCCGATTTAAGATATGAAAGTTGCATATTTGATTCACTCCAAAACCCCATCCTGTAAAGTTTTCGCGAGGAACGGATATATCAATCAGTTTTGATGCGTGAGCTAAAAACGTGATTTTGTAAGCCCCATAGAGGTATGTGTAAAAATAAATATTGGTCGAAACATTTTCGCTCATAAACTTCCAAACCAACACATCCGTTGGCTCTAATATTTCACAGGGGTAAATGAGAAAAGAAAAATATGAGCTTTCTTTCGATACCAAAATGTTGACCACTCAGGTAAATTGGGGCTCTGGGGACGAGTGCATTAGCGATCGGGCCATGGACTTAGTTATTTGAAAATAGCCTAGAGTTTGGAAATCTTATATCAGAGTTCCTGAGGATAAACATGTGCGAACAATTTTTCGGAAAGCTCCGATTTTCATTTTTATATCGGTATGGTTTTTTAACGTGCACTCCCATTACTTGAGTTGTATTAGTTCCATGATTAAACTCCCATGGGAAAGTATTAAGTTAAAGTGTTAGGTAATATTTAAAACAATAAGAAAGGGAGTTCCAACTACCCAGTGATCGCAAAGAACCTACGCAAACGATAGAAATTTGGCATGTAAGTTGGCATCTCAAAATAACCGTTATTACGCAGTGGGCTCCATAGCGACAACGGAATAAAACGTGAAACTAATGTTGTGGGACGGAGTCAACGATTCGGAGTGCCCTATTTCTTTACAGTTGTATCAGACTCTGAGTACGGGCTATAATTACTTCAGATTCTACGCCTGTCTAAATTTATTACGAAATTGAACCCAGGTTGTGGAATGCAAATATGTCCGGCGGGAACCATAGTCCGGGCTCCATAGACCAAAACGGAATAAAGCAGTGAAACAATAAGTTGCTGTGAAAAGTCAACTGAAGTCGAGTGCCTATTTTACCGTTGTAGCCGACTGTGAGTACGCCGGACAATACTTACTTCTACACCGGGCAGGAAACTAATGGAATTGCGTGATTCGCTACAGCTTTTTAATATTGCTACAGTCACAAGGTAAAATACGTATGCTGCGGATTTTTTTATATTTTTTTATCCTCAGAAAATCACTTAAAAAACTGCGCAGAAAAGTTAAATTAGCCATGTGAAATACGGCTAATTGCGGAGAATTCCGGATAAATAAGGAAATTACGCCTAAATGAAGAAACCAATTGCGGCAGGTGACGTCTATTTTTTTACGGATGCTGCGGATAGTTACGGATGACTTTCGTATGAGTTACAAGAGGGACTTGCAGAGACTTACGGAGAGATACGATACATACGGAAAGATGTGTTGTACTTTGGCGTCCGTAATTCCAATGTTTCATCAGCAGCTGGATAGCGTTACGTAGACCATTTCATGTCGCATTTGGATGCCATTTTTTTTGGGAACAAGTTCTACTTCTCATCCGTTTAAGGGACCGTAAAGGATTCATAGTGTCCGCATCTCTCCTCCAAAAGGATCGTAGGTGTGCACTGCGAAAAATACGGAGAGTGTACGCGAGAGAGAGTTACGTATATTAGGATAATTCCGGGTGCTTGCAGATTTTACGGAATTTTTTATCCGCGGGAAATTTAAAAAATATTTTGAGATTTTAAAATATTCGCGGAGCCTGGCGGAGGCGCGGATTATGCGGATTAAGTACGGATCCATTTACGGATAGATACGGGATTCTGGGTATTTTTACGGACAAAAATCGCAGCGTCCGAAGGATCCGTATATGCCGTGTTGACTGTCGCATTAAGAATAGGAGCAATGAAGTCGTCTCCTATGCAGAGTTTTATCAGTGCTATTCTTATTTACTTAAAATTATGAACAATTCAAGAATCCATTAAACAACAACGTTTCGAATCCATTTACAGAGATAACACGTTCATAAGATGCAGGGGAAGCGGAAACATATGCGAGAAATTGATTTTTCCCCAAATCAAAATTGATGTTCACAACTGCCTAATTCAATTGTAGCATCATAATAAGATGTTTAATGAGTAGGAACACCAGTCACTGTGTTCATTACTTTGTTTGTAATTTTATTTACCCTTCTTCATTTACGGCTTCGGTCGCTAGTGATCAACGCTCACCTCGGAAAAATACGCCAACGAGGGGCGAGCCGTGGTGAGCAATGATCTAATTGCACAAAGGTTTTAGTTAAAGTTACTCATATATTTTCGTATCCCTACAGATGCTTGAACTCTTATATAAATTTTATTCCACAGAACAGTAGCCAAATTATGTCTCTATCTGCTTTTCTGCATGGTTAAAGAAAGTCTTCCTATGTACAACCGTATTGCACTAGTCATCCAGAAGGACCCTCGCCTCGTCCCTCCCTGCGTCCATCCCCCTGTGACCTAGCCACCGAGCGGCGAAGTCGCGCTACACGCTCGGTGGCTAGGTCAGTCAGTGGGAGCACGAGGGTCATTCTGATGGGCTATTCCGTCCAGCGTTAGTTGATCCGGTGTTGATTCGCACGGAATACATTAGGGTTGGAGAAGGCAAATTTATTCGTTGGATTTGAATGCTAAGAGGGTAAAAAATCTGTGATTAGGGTGATATTCGCGACTCAGATCATCGTCATCAGGTAGGTATAGAATTCCGTTTCGAGGGCTTCAAATATACGGGGGAGGGAATGGGGGATTAGGCTGCGAAAAAAAAAAAAAAAAACTCCCGCAGGCCATTCATTTGTACGGTAATGAAATACTAAAGCATTTTTAATACACTTTTTCCAGACCTCGCGCTGGCGCTGCGAGGTCTGGTTCTGATGAACTGACTAGTAAAAGCGATATGAACTCTCTCAGAACGAGGGAAAACTGTTTTAATTGTGAGCAGTCAATGTAAAAACTATGGTAGGGTTGATGATTAAAAAGGAAACAAAAAGCAAAAAACTCTGAATGTTCAATGTCACATATGTCTGAAGAAAGCAAACAAAATCGCTATTCCGTCTGTTTTGCTATGTCCCGAGTGGGTTACCTTCGCGGTTTAGTAAATAGTAAATTAATGAAAACAAGGCTTTATGATTGGATGTTACCAACGAATTGACATTTTGTGGCAAAATAAAATGTTTATGCAAGTTTGTATATGGAAACAACCTAAATGAATTAAAGGTAAACAAAAGTTACTCTCAGCAATATGAGGCTACCCTAAACCTATACATTTATGAAAAACAATATAAAGGGTGGTTTATATAACCTAGGACTAGCCAATTTTCAGGCAACAATTAACGAACATATTAAGCTTATTATGTATGGGCAATTATTAAATTGATGAATTACAAGCGAATGATCTGAGGCACCCAAGAATGTGGGTTCTCAGGCTACTATGAGGAAAACCTAAAGAATTTATTGATGTAATCTTATGTGAAACTGATGAAAAAAATATCCGGACTTGCATACAACAAGAAACCTAGTCTTTTTCGAAGAGGACCTAAATGATGCTTGTATTTTATATAAATCGAGAATGCCACCTGAAATGATCTAAGGTGATCAAGAGAAGCTTATCTTAGCCAAATGTGAGGCAACCTAAATACCTAAGGATGCATTTTATGTTAAAAATGATGAAACGCCTAAACGATTTGAATGTAGCAAAAGAGACATAGCCATTTCGAGGCGACTAAACATTTATTGATGTATTTTATAATTGAACTTTATAACAACCCAACAAAAAATGAAGCTAACATAGAGATGGTTGGTATCTAAGTTACAATTTGAGGCGACTAAATGATTACTGCGTATTTGTTTTAATGATGAATGTATCTTACCTAAAAGAATTAAGGTGACCAAGAGATATTCTATCTCAAGTAATTACGGGTAAACTAAAATACTTATGATGCATCATTCTATGCCGAGATTTTTGTTTACTTCATGAAAACAGCCAAAGATTTAAACTGAGAACCAAGGGACGAGCCAATTTTGTGGCGACATATTAAACGCTTGTTGATGTATTTTCGCACGAAGTTGAACGACAACAACCTACAGGTGATCAACCGATGTTTTATCTTAGCCGATTATGGCTTTGTGATGAAGTTCATGCGTACCGAGCTAATATCAGATAAACCTTAATACGTATCGATGTATTTAAACTAAATGATGGGGAAATGTAAATGGTTGAAGGCAACCAAAATATGATGTAGTTCATTTTAAATTCATCATGCAGCCTACTAAGCGATTAAAGTGTAAAGGAGAGTTGAAACTCAGCAATATGCGGGTAACCTAAATTACTACTGCATTGATATTAACTTGATTGTAAAAACAACTTTGTACAAGAGACTTAGCCAATTTAAGGCGACCTAAATAATATTATATGTAAAAAAAATAAAAAAAATAAATAATTTGAAATTAAAACAAGTGAATATTTTTAATCAAAAACCTAAATGTTTACTGATGTTTTTAATACTAATTTATGTACTAACTTATGGTATGGTACTAAGACAGGTAAGAATAAATTTAATTTAAAGATTAAATGTTTAGACTATGCACCTAATGTATGTGTGAATCCATTTACCTCAAATATAACAAGGGAATAACAAAGACAACGGGCCGGGTCTAATCTTACCGAAACATTTATAAGTGGAATTAAAATAAAAGTGAAAAACTATGAAATGTAATAATTATGATATGGCATAATATTAGATATCTTGTTGATATGGTTATGAGCGATGTGATATAGATGAAAGGAGGGTTATGCCATGTTATAGATTATGGTATGATATTATCTTATATGAAATGGTCTATGATATGTTATGATATATAAGATAAAATGAGTTATTTGTGCATGCTTAGGCAAAGTCACACACAAAAATGAAAAATCATGATATGAATTATAAGTATGAAAGACTTATGGAGATGAATATGTATGAACTTGACAGGGAATAGTGTTATAAGATATAACTTGTTATAATGTAATATTAATACTTGATGTATAACATCAACAATGGACATAACAAAGAATGGGCGGTCTTAAACTTACCTAAATTATAGGTGAATATTTAAAATAAGGTGAAAGCTATGAAATGTAATAATATGAAATATCGCATAATATTATGGATATCGTGTGATATATGGTATGATGTCATGATTACAAACAATGAACAAAAGAAAAAACATAAAAACAATAATCATATTAATAATATTATATTATATAAAATGGTATGATATAGTAAGACATGGTACAGTATGATATATGATATGTTATGATAAATGAGTACCAAATGTCACCCACACAAATGAAAAAATCATACGATAAGAATTATAAGATGAAATGACTTATGATATGAACTATGTATGAAATGACAGGAAATATAAGATATAACTTGTATAATGGGCTCTTAATATTTTATGTGTAACATGTTGTAATTGTGATTCGGAAAATTATGAATAAAGCAAAAAAAAAAGAAAAAACTGAAAAGTAGAGCACACTCAGTTGGAAACATAATAGACATTATTCAAACAATAGTATTGCACATACATAATGCACATTTTGTTCAGATCTAAAAATCAATCATCCTGAAAAGGACATCTCATTAAAGAAAATAATAGCCACCATTTTTTTTAAGAGCGTCCAATTTTTCAAAATTTTGGGATTTTGCACGGTTGCATTGGTAAACTGCGATAGGTAAACTATAACTATACATGTGAATGGTTCAGCTCGCAAATGTCTATGTGCGCAAACGCAAGGAATTTTGTAATTGAATAATTACAAAAATTCACGCTGCTGGAGAGGGGACTTTCCAGTTGTGCAGATGGCCGGAGGTGGCCGCCGGGTGTGCGTGTCTACGATCAATCCATTAGTGTTTTGTTGGTTCAGGCGGGTCAAGTGGAGGTCAGTTTCTTGAGGTGGCACTATTTCATCATTTGGCGGAAATAAAATACGCATTTCCATCTCTGCCGATAAGTACAAATCTGATTGCAATTCTAATTACAAAAATCGCTTACTTTATGAAAATACGTAGTTTTATTTTAAGCATATCGTTCGCAGGTTCGCAGGTGTCGTTTCATAGACATTGCCACATAACTGTGCAGAAAGAAATATAAACTTTGAAAAATTGCGGGTAACATCTTCCAAACAATGATGCTGTTATTGCTTAATTATTGTCCCACATTTTATCAACAATTTAGGTAATATTTATCAAATGATGTTCAATTACTTAAAGAGGTTTCTTTGTATTATGTGTGTGATGATCGGTGCTTTTAAATTCAATAATCCCTTATAACCGAATGATCTTACTTGGTATCCCATTCTGTGAAAAGTGGCACAATTGGTATGCACCCTCTCTTAGAATAGTACCATCTCTCGGGATGGCATACAGCAAATCGGATGCTTGGAAAAGGTATTCAAAGCAAAGACTCCAGTTGTGATATCTTATAAATATTACGTCATACATTATTTTTTCACCCCACGGATAGCGCTTTGCCTTGCACCATTTTGGTGGGAAACCCTTGTTTCTGAAATTTTTACCCCCATTGTGACCTTGAACATAGTTTTAACTTCATAACTATTGAACTACAACCTCGCAGTAGGGCAAAAAACTATACCTTTTTTAATCTTGAAATGTTACGAACATGTTGGTACACTTTTCAGTTGCGTTTTTGGGACCCTTTTCTATTTGACCCGATATCCGTAAAATCCTTTTGAACCTATATTCGTAAAGTCCTTTTAGATTAACTTTGACGATCACAGCAAAAAAGAGAGGTTAGCGTTATATTTCTGTAGAACTAGGCACTTCACCCTAAAACAAGGCAGAAGTTCGCTCCGTGAATTTTTAAAACTTTTGATCTGTTGTTCTAAAGTTTTCTCAATACAATTTCGGAGAAAATGATTCTTTCGTTAGTTAGTTGGTGGTTATCATTGCTCTAATTGATTGGCCTTCTTTCTTCTTCATTGAGTGGTACGACAAACATTTTAGTACAATTTTCACACGGTCGTATAGTGGCAAAATTTATATGTTGTACTCCGATCTTCTCCTTTGTCTTTCTCAAAATATTTCTTGTTCCAATTAATCTTGTTTTGAATACATCGTGGAGTGCAATTTCCAGGTGGCCGCAGCGTGATTAATATTGTTAACAATTGATTGCATTTAGAGTTTCTGCTTAAGTGTTCCACGCAATTATTGTAACAGAGTAAGTAATGGAGGGTGAGAAGGTAGACTTTTTAGAACTGGCTAAGGTTTGAGTTTCTTCAGAAACAATAAACTAGATCTAGTTTCTATTTGATTTAAATTTGTCTATAAAGCTGAAATGTGAATTTTTCTATAAGTCATTGAAAACATTGTTGTCACGATATTGCATTGATTCCAATAGTAAAATTTATCATATTTAGCTTTCTACTGATTTTCTGAAGACGCATTGAACAGTTTCCCCCCAAAAAAAAGCATTATGTTTTGAGAAAAAACCAAATTCAGATATACTACCCAAGTGTATCAGTCTCCGTAGTTGCACCATGTTATTGGATATAGAGGCCCAAAGTGTATTTATTAAATGGACCCGGACTAATCAAGCTGTATTTGAAAGCATACGTCCGTGTGATGACTGTTAACGTGATTGGCATTGCTTGAGATAAATGACTGGCAGTACATAAATAAAGTAAAACTAAAACTAAAAAATTAAAAAAAAAAAAAAAAACAAAAACTTCGCGTTTTATTATTCTCTAATGTTAATATTGCTGATTTATAAAAGTCACGGTCAAGGGAAAGCGAATTTTACTGATTCGTACACTCCTAATTCATTCCATTCCGTCTTGTCTATACATCAATAATATAAAGATTGAGTATTAATGCTATCTTGGCTTTAAAATAGCTGAGATTTCTCTGAAAATCAAGCGTCAGTAATTTATGAAAATCATTGGAAATAATGAAAGATTTTAAGTGATAACGTCACAATGGTGAGACGATTGGGACAGCCAGATATTTGTACAAGTAATGGTCTATGGTCTAGTATATTTCTGATAAATCCAGAGTTTAGTGCGTTCCCTCGGTCTTTCTTTAACATCAAACATCGGAAATTTGCACTTTTGTGTTATCATATTCCTTTTGTGTCTTTCATACGCCTTGTGGTATTATATACTTTTTGTGTATCATATTTCACTTGTGTGTATCATATTCATTTTGTGTATCATATTCCTTTTGTGTATCATATTTTTTGTGATTATCATATTACTTTTGTTGTTATCATAATCTTTCTTTTGTGTATCGTTTGTTCCTTTTTTGTATACACTCTAAATTACAAAAGAGGAATTTCACTCTTTTAGAGTGACTAAAGGGCCCACTCTAAAAGAGTGAAAATTTCACAGCTTTCAAAGAAACTTTTGGTCAAATTTACTCTGATAATTTAACAAATGAAAAAATGATAATCATTTTGTCAATTCAAGATCAAATTTGAACCAAAAGTGTTCTTTTTTTAAGGTATGAAAATGTCACTCTTTTTTTTTTTTTTTCTGGATGGGCCACTGTAGTCCTCAAAAGAGTGAATTCACTATTAATTTTGCATTTTAGAAGAGGATGTATTTCCTTTTGATGTCTCAATTTTGGGTGTTTGGATCATATTTCTTTTTCTAGGTATCATATTTCCTTCAAAGATCATATTGTTAATACTTAAAGTAATATGATGTTGAATGAAACAGTCCTTTTGGATATAATCCCACTGTTGTGTTGAAAGGATTAAATTAGAATAATGCCCAAACAGATAACTTAACATTACAGTTCTACTTAGCAGGTCTCTGCAGACATATCAAGACAGAGCACAGAGCATGTTATGGGATTGGACTAAGGTTACGTATATGGCGTAAAACGCTATGCCCTTAATGTCTGCATATGTCAGTTCTGAAAGAGATTGCATGCTTTCGTTTTGGTTACCAACTCATTAACATTTTCTCATGAGAAATCACCTATATTTCATCCTTAACAGCTTTTAACACAAGTACATGAAGTACACAAGTACAAAGTGGGGGGTCCACGTGGACCCAGAAATTTGTTTTTCGTGAGCAATGTTTTAACGACTTATTTATTTTTCACCAAGATTGTATGTAACTGCCAATATTAAATAATGTAATAATATATGGCACTCCATACTAACACATTGCACAAGGTCGAAGACGAGTGAAATATTGTTAGAGTGACTGCAACATATTATTTTTATCAGCCGAACCACTTGGCGTCACCCAAACTTAAAACTGCAACACATTTGTTGACCAAGTGGCGTAACCATGGGGGCCGGGGGGAGCGAAACTCTCTCAAGGTATTTTCAAACTTTCCCTCATGGTACTTGTTTCATCTCGGTCTCGTGCCTGTATTTACCTGGGATGGAGGTTTACCACCAGTTCATTCCCAAAACAACCGACGCTTGAAAGCTTAAGGCCAACGGCGACCGGGCGCCTGCGGGGCCTAACACCCCCCCCCCGACCACAAAAAAAAACTCGGAAAGGGGAGACCAAAAAATGGAGGAAAAGAAAAGGGAGAGAAGAAGAAAAAAGAGAAGAAAAACAGGGAAAAAAAAAAAGAACAAGAAGAAAGATTGAAAAAAGAGAAAGAAAAAGAGGGAAAAGAGAAGCAGAAAGGGAAAAAGAGAAAGAAAAAAGATGGAAAGACAAGAAAGGGAAAAAGAGAAAGAAAAAGAGGAAAAGAGAAAGAACGAGGAAAAGAAAGGAAAAGACGGGAAGAAGAGAAAAAACAAAAGGGAAGGGGGGAGGTTGCCCCGGCTCTGCCCCCCCCCCGAAAAATTGGCGCATGAAAAATCGGAAAACTTCTTGAGGTCTTTCCCCCCCCCCATCCGCGGATCAGGTTGGTTACGCCCCTGTGTTGACTCCTATAATAGGACCCTGTGCTGGCCCCTGTCTTCGAAAGCCGGAATAATAAACGACTGAGATGCGCATCCATATCCATTCACTGTCAAAGTTTCAATGCCAAACTACACCTTCTGATACTAAGAAATTTGTATGCAAAACTTCAAAGACCGAGGGCGAGGTGGTGAGTGGCTAAGTCGCTGATCGTCAGCACGGCAGGGTGTTTGTTAGTACACGATTCAATGGACGTCAGCCACCAGACATGTTGGTGACAAGATGCATTACAATCAAGGAATACCAATACATTTTTGTCAATGATCCATGTTTAAGGATTGCACAGGGATCATTGACAGGTGAATGTGGATTGTAGTACTGGAATGCGTATATCTTGTCCACCAATATGGACGGCTATTGAATTACGGTTCTGATTGATCAGAGCCTATCGAGAATGGGTTTATTTTATAAATTCAAGAATACTTTTTTCTCGAACTGGTATTTTGCAAATACGTTAGTTTGTGACGCGGCCGACATATTAAAGAGACGAATACCCGATCCTCAGCTCGACCCCACCACTCACTGATATCACTCAATCAAACCTGAATTTTGAATCTTAGAAAGTTGTATTTTCATCTTATTCGTAAAATATTGGCTGACCGAATTCTTTTCCATCATGGTACTATAAGCTGAAATATGAATGTGTAACATATACCGGAAATATATCTATGGGCTATCGATGGATCGACACTTAATTCGGACTTTGGTAAAACTCGCCACCCTCTTTCGTTTAATAATTCTTTTTCTACCCAGCGTTTTTTTATTACTTTATTGTTACAGTAGTTATGGATTACTGCTCACATTAAAAACGGTTTATGTCAAATTCAAACGAAAAAACATTTTTAATAACACTTATTGGACAAGGTCTTTCTACTTCGTTGGTGGACAAGGGGTCCATACCTCCTACGGAAACCATTTCCAACGTATTTTTACACCACACGTAGGGGCATTAGACATAATAGGCCTTGTTGAAACATGGCAGAAGGACAAACCTCCCGATATTTCCATGTAGATGTTTTAACTTGGAGTTGAGTAATCGGCAAAATAAAAGATGTGGTGGTGTGTGTTGATACATTGAAGACGACCATGAAATATATTATTAGAAATGACGGAGCCAGGTGCAACACCCTTTTATACAGAAACGTGTTTATTGAGATTGAAACGGATGGAGGAAGAAATTTCTTAAAAATAAATTAATAGGCGTCGTTTATAGATCGCCTGATAAAGATATTATTGGAAGGGTTAAAAAAAAAACTTTTCCCCCAATTTATAGATAACATATTATCTAAAATTACTAGAATGAAAAACAAGTTATGTATGATGGGTGATATAATATTAATTTGTTAAACGAGAACCTACACATGCCTACTACAGAATTCATTGATGTAATGACATCTTACTCTTTATATCCTAGCATTACGAAACCAACTCGAAATTACTCTCCAAATCAGCAAACATACTTGATAATATATTTACAAAACTCTCATTACAGGGCAGATGCGTATATTTTTAACTGATATCAGTGATCATTTACCATTTTGATGTAACAAATTTATCGAGAGTATCGAATGAGGAAACCAGCACTAACGAGAAAAAAGAGAGAAAATGATCTAAATGTACGTTTATTCAAAAACAGATTAGCTGTGTTGATTGGGGATGCTGTGTGTTCATCTGATGATGCCAATGTATCATACCAAAGCATTTCATGGGAAGTTTAATATATTGTATGAAGATGTGTTTTCCCAAAAACAGAAAGTAAAAAAATGTGTTCGAAAAAAAAACAAGCCAAAAATCACCATGGGATAAACATTTTCATTGCTGAAAGTATTCGCAGGAAGAATTTTGTTTCAGGAAATTCACTTGAATAAGCCAACCGAGAGAAATATTCTCAAGTATAAAACATACGAAGAAATAAACTGAACAGTGTGATTAGTTGGCTAAACAGCGATTATGTTAGCCCACTGTGTTGGAAAAAGAAAAAAATAATATGGAGGAATTACGTGGAAATTTTTGAACTCAATTTTGAATTCTGCTTAAAGGCAGCTTCTAACAAATGGTAGATGGCCAAATATTTATGCAGATCCAAAACAAATTGCTGATGAATTTAATGATATTTTGCTAACATAGGTCCTTCGTTAGCTGCAAGTATTGTAAACCACAATGGAAGCGATTCAACACATATCGATCAAATACATTCTAGTGCTCTTGTTATTTAAAACCTACGGATTTGAGAATGAAATAATAAGGATAATAGGAAAAAATTGGAAGCAAAAAAGTCGGGCCATGATAATATTAAATTGGAACTTGTTAACAAAATTGCAATTGAAATGTATATCCCCTTAAAACTAATGATAATCAATCTATCCCTACTCCGGGGTTTGTTCCAAATGATTAAAGATAGTAACGTGTTCCCATCTAGAAAAAGGATAGTCCTGAAGCATTTGGTAATTACAGGAACCTGTTTCTGGGTACCCTGTTTTTCGAAAATTCTTTTTTGACGTATTAATGCACGACAGATGTTATGACTTCTTGACAAAAATTAACCATTTTATATAAAAAACAGTATGGATTCCGAAATCACATTCTACGTACTGGCGGTATTGGATTTTGTAAAAGATTTATAGTGAGGCAATGGATAACGATATGTATACAGCGGGGTATTCTATGGACTTACAAAAGCCTTTGACACCCATAGATCACAATATTTTACTAGATAAATTATATCATTATGGGGTTTGTGGGGATCCATAAATGGTTTGCTAATTATCTCTCTGACAGAAAAAACAGTATGTATCTTATAACAAATGTCACATCAATCATATTGAAAAGTGTTTTGCGGGTACCCCAGGCTCCATTTGGGGCCATGACTCTTATAATTTACATGAAACGCATTTGTTACACTTCAAAAATCTTAAAATAAAATTTTATGTTTATTGAAGATGACACAACTGTATTTTAGTCGGAAGAGATGTTATGCCTTATCACACAATGAACAATGAATTAAAAGAAGTGGGCAACTGGTTTAAATGCATAAATATCTTAATGCCTCAAAACCAATTTTGCTTATAGGTACAAGCCGATCGAACAAAACGTGCTCATATAAATAATTGACATATACTTAGCTTTTGGTTTTTTTTTCGGGGGTGGTTGCAATTAAACTGTGTTTCTACTGCTAAATTTTTGGGTATTAACTATCGATGAAAACCTGATCTGGAAGCCATATAAATGAACATTTGATAAACGTTTTCAAAAAATAGTAGGCGTTCTACACAAAGTAAACATGTCTTACCAAAACCTGCGTTATACCAATTGTAATGTTCATGAATTATGCCTTATATGACTTACGGAATTTTGTTTGGGGAAAATGCTAGGTAGGAATATCTTTCTAACTATTCAAACTTCATAAAAGGGCTGTGAGAATAATGTCTATAGCTCTTATTCTGTCACACAACACCTTGGTTTGAAAAAAAAGGATAGATCTTAGATTATTTTTCCGATTATATTGATAAGGAAACTGGTATGTTATGTACAAGTACAAGAATGGTTTACTTCCACAATCAGTTGATCATTTCATTTACCGATTTGGAAAAAAGTGTACATAATATGATACAAGAAATAAATCAAATTACGGACTGAGATTCACAAAATGAAATCTGTGTTAACCGCTGGCCCAATTTTGGAATACTACACTTCGTATTAGAGTGGCTAAAAAAAACTTAACTCTTTTAGGAAGGAGATTTCTTCTTTCTTCGGGAGAAACAAACAAATTAGTCAGGCTACATGTTAATTTTGTTAAGTTAAATCATAAATATTTTACTTATTCTAATGAGTCACATAACCAATTATGGAGTCATTTTGATCAAATGATTTGTAACTGATGTCGTTTGTTGCTGCGCGAATTGTGCCGTGGTTGCCACGTGTTCCTATTTGTCCAATTCGTAAGGGCACAATGATGGGAGTTTTTTCATCAAAGTTTCCATTTCTTATTATTTATTTGAATTGGTTTGTATATGCTTCTATTTAAGGTTATTCATTATTTTGGGCAGGCCTCTGTCAAGTTGTTATATGTGAATGAAATTGTATCTCATGGGTTGAGACCACTGGCATGTCGGTTGTTGTATATGTGTGGCACTGTTGTTGTTTTTGTTCCTAATGGTGTTGTGTTGTATTATGGTATTTGGTGGTGCAACGTTTATTCATGCTTTGCTTTTTGTTGCATCTCCTCCATCATGTTTTATCTGTCATTTGTGATATATATTGATGGCAAAATAACTATGAATGAATGTATGAATGAATATGAATGAATTGCATAAAGAAACCTAAAAATTAGGGGCGGGCATACATTATTCTCAAATTGGAAAAAGGGATGCACAGTAACATGACTCGTTCCACAATATTGTTAACATGTGGAATGAAATAAAGTGTATAATTATGTGTTTTGAAAAGGTCTACCTGAACACAAATGATGGTCAGTTTTAATATGTCATATTTTTGGTAGGTGGCATTGTTGGTCGTGTAAACTAATCCATTAGATATTCGCTGACGCGTGCGTTAGTATCCATTGGTTACCAGTTCACGCTTTGCTAAGCACTGTCGAATTATGATTGCCATAGGAATTGGATTGTGATAAATGTAATCAGTGGCTCGAACCATGGAAGAAAGAGAGAAGAAGGAACCACATCGACCACTGACGTTTGAACGATTATCTGCCGCCCCATAATTGCAATGTGTATGCATATTCTCTCAAGTGGCCCTTCCAAGGATATTTTTTTTTTTTCCTATTCAGATTTTCTTCGCTCGAGAACATTTCGTTTCGTGCTGCGAAATAAATTACTCAAACATATTCCATGGAAACGATCAACACGCCGGGGGGTCTTGGATTTGGTAGGTGCAACGCATGCTCGTTCTGAAAAAAAGGACTAGCTGCAATTGCGGGATTACCGCTAGGGCTATCAAATCAATGAATCAAGTTTAGTCCCACGGGGGTACAAATTCAGTTGTGATTGTGATTGGTTCCAATGATACAAATAGGAAAATAATCTAAACATATCAGCAAAATAACCCTAAGTGTGTATTGTTCATACAGTAACACAAGTGTCATTTTTCATGTATATTGGCTATTTTAAATGTGATCTTTTTTCATGTATTGAGAACAGGTCCACAAGGGGCACAATAATCTTCACTGCAAATTACCTCAATCTGTCAATCAATTTTTATTTGTTCATCATAGAATACCGCAAAAACATATAAGTAAATATGTAAATATACAGTACAGGGAAAAATGATTGTACACTATTAATCAAAAGATTTTGCATACAAAGATGTTTATTAATACATTATAAGTGGAATTTTCAAATTGAGTTTATAACTTGGATAATACAAGGAATATATATGTAAAATAGCACAGTAAGGGTGTCTATTAAGTACTGCTGTACCGGTAGGTATCTTTTCACTGAAAAAACTACCAGCTGTCTCAAAAAAAAAGTGGTACAATCAGAAACAATAATGGTTAAATATGAAATTCCAAAAAGGCATCTACTGGTATAATAAAGAACAAGAACAGGCATTTCCAATGGTGTTTTTTCATCTTATTTGCTTTTGTCAATCCAGAGATATAATCAGAGGTTGTTTCGCGCAAGTTATACCATGCTGTCTTGAAGCTCACAAAAGATTGCAACTTGACAAAAGAAACAAAACACAGATTAAAGTAAACAAAGGAAGTCTAGTTTTATTCACACAAGTTTTAATAGTCAACATAATCACTTCATTATCTTCTTTTCATAAATAATAAAAAATATAAATATTTATTGCACGTCAATGAAATTTATTACAAAATTGGTATCTGTTAAAATCATGCCTAAATGAATGTAATTGCGACCAAAATAAACACTCCAAATCCAAAGAAATGGTTTAAAATATCATACTATCTTTGTGCATTGACTAATCATTGACGTCAATCAAAATTTGAATTTGGAAGCAAAGTATCAAGGTGTTGGTAGGAATTTACCTTTCATGATAAATATCAAGACCATAAAAACTCTCTCCTCCCGGTTGCTGTACGCTCATGGGTCTCTTCTAACAAACAACAGTATGTCGAATGTTGGGGTTATCACTTATCTTAAAACCAGAACTTATTGATATAACTTCCACCATTTACGTAACTCTTTTTTCGTATCTTTCAGATTTGCTTTGGAAGATAATCCAATTTAAAGAATTTCATATCTTTCAAATGTGAATACTTATGTTGACCTAATTCGTTCACCATTTTCACCCAACCAGAAAGTGGCACAAACTCGTTTGTGTGTCCGCGTAAACGGAGTTATCTCTCTAGATTAAACAGCAAATGAGATGAAACAAACATACTGGAAAGCGCCTGACACGGCGAAAAGTCTTTAATATGATGTACCAAACGACTTACTTATGTTAAATATATATTGGAAAAAAAATCGGTTTTTGATTGGTACCATTTTTTTTTTAGACAGGCTGTAGTATAATTTCACCAAGGCTGGTACAATTAGGGGCCGTGTATATTTTAACTGAAAATTGGTCCCGTTAGGGGTCACTTAAAGAACCCCTGGAACGAGCATGGGTGCCCAAACGGAAATTCCAAGACGGCCCCCCCCCCCCCCCCCCCCCCCAGGGTCCTACAACCGTTAAAATGTAGTCAAACTTGCATCCTATTTTCACACTGGACAGTCTTGGGCAGTAAAGCTGAACGCATAACAGATGTACATAACTCTTATATAACGAAAACAACGACAAATACACACCGGAGACAGCCGGAACATGTTGTATAGCAATATACTTTTACACTTTGAGTGTTCGGACATAGAGTTTTCAAAACTATTCTCGTAATGATTGCTCGCCTATCTCGAGTGCGGCAGAGGGATTATGATAAAAGGGTGGTTGTTGAATCCCTCCTTTTGTGCGGGTGTGTAATGGATAACAGATTAAAAGCGGATGGTGGAAGTCGTTGTGTTCCTTCTAATCTCTGTCTTCCATGCTCGAACTATAAAGTTAGCGTATGAGCCAGTTGACCTGGCAAAGGTCTTATTCTAACGTGCTCTACATCAACAAAATACAGTGGTGGGATGGAGATACGGCAAAAAGCATATAGGCCATGAGGCCAAAGCGAAAAAGATGCTCAGATAAGGACCAAAGGCGCACCCCTGGGAAGTACATAATTTTTCCGAAATAATTTTCCTAAATTTATAGAAATCAGTTCTACGTGTGTTCTCACGTCTAGTATGTGCATATTCTCGAGAAAATGAATTAAATGTCATCTCAATTTATGCCCTGAATATAAGTGACTACCGGATGTACACCATGATTCATTGACTCCAGCAAATAACGGGGCTATTGATAAGTAAATCCGCTCGGTATGTAGAGGACCGAACACTTCACAAATTCCTTTTTCATCTGGAACTGCAGAGCCATTTTTATTATCCATGGCACGTGCAAAGATTCGGGTGTTTATCAACAACCCCCCGATTTATACTTTCAGTAAGAACTATTTTTCATTCATGACGGAACACAAATGATCTGTCCTCTTTCACGAATAATAAAGTTAGATAGTTCTACTGTGTGTTCATTTTCTTTGACCCTAATATTTCATCCTTTATTCTAAAGGTACGAAGTGAACAAAGCTCATGATCAAAAATTTGTTTGGCAAACTGGACCTAACCTCTTGTGCAAACCAACGCGGAGCTTGCCGCGTAACCCTTCTAAGGCAATTTATTGCGGTTCATAGCAGAAATTGACAATATAATCATCTGCAGGTGAACCGGCGCCGAACAAACTTTTAATTGAATATAAAAGAGGTCCCCTAATATTAAGTTATGGTTGATGGTTGTTGATACATAGTTTTCCACTCAAAAATTTATGTTCTGAGTTTTACTCATCTTCGTTTTCCTTTTGAATAAATGATGAAATATACGTTTCCAAAGTTAAACGGATTTTTGATAATTTTAGACAATTATTTAGCAAATATGTCTTGGTTGGGGCTGCCTCGACCTTTTGTAAACGCTATGAGATCTGCCCGCTACCTAATATCATGAATATGGGATACTTAAACAGAAAAATATTCCTACTTGGTGCTTGTTTTAAAATTAATTCAAATTTGTAATGATACTTTTTCCATTGGTAGACAAAGGGGGTCCCTATCTAGGACCCATCTTAAACTATCTCAATTAACATGGTGAATGAATTGTAATTATATTTTTTTTCATGAAAAGACGCGTATCCCAAAGTTAGACAAATAAAAATAATTTGAGTCGGAAAAAGTTTATTGTTAGTCGCTAAACTGGCAAAATGTAGCTTGCGGGTCCTTAGGACCCCTTTTGTCAACTTAACCCTAAAAGAGCCGGGCTTTTTGGACCCATCTAACCGCCGGGGGCGGATTCCGCCCCCCCCCCCAAGTATCTCTGAAACGGATTGATGAACTATCATATGTGTGGTACCAATGGATAGCTATGACCCTCCCGAGTCCATTGATACCACAAAAAGTACAAACATACATTCTATGACGTCACAGTGACGTCAAACATGACGTCATGCAAAAATGCGAAAAATCTAAAAAAAATCTCAAAATTCATGGTTTTTCGTCATTTTTTCAAGCAAAATTTAGATTTCTTGGCCATGATGTGTGTCAAAGTATGCACACACATGCTCTTACTACAAATAAATCAAATAAATTAGATAAAACATAGTGTAACTGTATCCTTAGCACAAAAAAACTGGATTTGTATTCTATGTTGTGTTATTTAAATGGGAAATAGCTTTTCTTAGCGCACGCAGTGCGCGATTACCTAACGCTGCGTCATAACCGTAGGTCCGATTTTGTTCAAAATGGTCTTAAATCGAGCGCAAGGCTTCAAAGAAAAAAAGTCATGTAGTTTCGGCGTGAAAAAATAACAAATAGGTGAGATACGAAAAAAAAATGTCGAAGGGGCCGGATTCCGCCAACCCCCCAACCCCCCCGGGCCTTTTAGGGTTAAGTTTTTTTCATATGACATTTTCTCCCTATAATGCAAACATTAAAAAAAGATGTGGTTATTAATTTTGAGTTACATCGGTCTAACCGTTTGGATAGAAGCAAATTGTCCCAACATGTGTACAGCCCATAGGACACTGTGTATTAGTTATTATGGGAGACCACATTTGGAAACATTTTTATAAGATAAAAAGGAAACAGTTTCCTGAGTCTTAAATTTCACTGGGGTAATGAGAAAAATGGATTTGTTATTTTCTGATAATAAAATTATTTAAATGATGGAACCAGGTAAAGATACGGTAAAAGCTCTATCACGGTCAGTACACAACGGTTCTGTCTGAGAGTGCCTCATGAGTGAAACAGCGCTGCGAGTTATCTGCCTATTTTGTTTGAGAATATCCACTCCCTGATTTATCTTGTCATCCAATCTCTATGGAGGAGCAGCGTCCTATTCCCACCGGAGATGTCGGAATCGTCCATTTTGTTAGCACTGGAAACGTGGGAATTCCCCATCAATGATTGGGACAACCTGTTCATTTATCATAGCTAGATAAACCGGCACATCAATATTCTGGCAAAAGCAGAACGACCCAATGAAACCCCTGGTTTTCCATAAGCCCCAATCCACAATGTAAGTTGTGTCAATAGGCAACCCTCTTAAAAGAAAGTCCATGGACCATGGTGCCCTACTGAGGGACTTCTGTAGGCACCGGAGAGCGCACCTTACAAACAGCAATCACAGACTGAGCTTGTCACAGATCACCTAGGACAGTTTATTTGCAAACTTAAGACTCCGAATCTTGAACCCTCGTGGGTGTTTATACCTTATTGGACTATCTGAAGGCCCAGACTTTGCGCGACCTCCTGGCAAGCAAGTCTGGTTCCTGCAGGACATCCATTAAAGGATAGTTCAGTGTCTTCAGATAAAGATACTCACCCTTTGAATTTTGCTTCCCTTTCATTTAGGGACATAATTAAAGTTGTTGGCCTGTGGAATGATGCTTTATCTTAGAGTCAAAGGTACTCGGTTCTGTGGTTCTAAAAGTAATCATTTATGACAGATTTGTGGAGCCGAATATGCTTGCGGGACTGACAAAGCTGTAGAATATAGGTCCATCAAGAGATCACAAACCAACCTGCTGGACAACCGTCTTCTTCAATCACGGTGCGAGAAGAGAGTTTACCTTCATCCCACGGACTTGTTCATCGTGGCAACTTTTATAGCTACATTTTACCATTTTCAAATCTTCGCTGCGTAAGCGTATCATAATTTGAACTGTAACAAATATTTAAATCTGAAACTCAACCACTATATAACTCACTTTATAAGTCACCCCCAATTAATTCGTGTGTGTGGGTGGGCGTGTTGTATATGGGGGTGTGTGGTGTGTGTGGCGTGTGTTGGTGAGTGGTGGTGTGGCGTGAGTGAGTGTGTAAACAGAAAAATAAAGTTTACAGATATGAAATAAGACCATTTATCACCGGAAAGGTGTAACAATACCACCCGTGCAACGCCCTTCTCAGCTATGTGCCCAGGTCGCTTTCACACTTAAATGATACCGGGCATATGATCGATACTACTTTTATTATTTTACACATTGGTAAGCATTATCTACTGAAGTATTTCTGTAATTGATTTTTATCATTATCATACCAACGATTTCTGGGGATTTTTTGAAGTTTTTGAGACTGGTCCAAAAGACCCTGAAATCTTTTAATGTCCGATGGTTAGATCTTATGGTACATTAGGAAATTGACTTAGAGCTTGTCTTTATGGCCCATATTAATTAATATTAGAACCCAAGTTTTATTATGTTTCGTTGAGAAGATAGGTTATAACGTTGAACAAATGGGTCCTTGATCATGGTAAATTATACATTTCTTGGACCTAGCAAATACTTTCATGCAGTTCAAATCTACCTGTAGCTCAGGGGACGCGAGAGACATTCTCCTCTGAGTCAATGAAATCCAAAACTTCCGACCCTGGCCCCAATTCTTAAATAGTTATATAAAACACCTAAAGTTCAGTGGCTTTAGAGATGCGTAACCAAATGTTTGCAGGTCGTTTGACTTGGCTTGTTTCGACCATGCAAATGCATTTTCTCATCTGATTAGGGAATATGCCCTGGAAAATCAATAATTGGCAAATATTGATCTTTGAGCTACTATAATTGCTTGCCGTGTTCTAAGGATTAAGGCCCCTGTTAAACCTGAACATATTATCTACATGTGCTCTCCGAAAAATACGTTGGCCCAAATATCAGGGAGTATAACATCTGTATATAAAATAAATTGTTTTGTTAATTTCGAAGACATATATTAAGCCAAAGAAAAATTAGGTAATATGAACATGTGTCAGCTATTAAGTATCGTAAATTGCGTCCCCTCGATTCCGGAGGTGTTGGCAACTGCACAGCCATAGTCACCATGAATTACAAAAGCTCCACAAAGGACACAGGATCTACAAAGGACACAGTTGAGTGGGTTGTACTTGTACATACATTGACATGAACTGACCTTGTGTAATCTGGGTATCATATATCATACCCAAAAACCAGGGGGTGTACTTTCTAAATACATTGGTGAATGAAAGCTACTGAACTGTGCCAAGGGAATTGAGATTTTACTAGCTCATAGTAAGTAGACGGTACACACACATCTGAAGGATGTGTGTACGTCCTTCATGGCTGTGCAGTGTCTAACAAAGACAACACGGAATCGTGAATGAAATATTATAATGCCTTATGTAGTAATTAAAAACAGGCAAATCCACATAAATGTTTAGTCAAGTCATTAATCTGCTTACCCCAAATTTTAAAAAATCTCATACACACCTTTCGTTTTGATTGTAGTAGGATGTAGTAAAGTAAACATTAATGCGTGCAGTATCACAGTTACCATAGGATACTATATACACATGGCACAAAAGTATCTCGGCCTGTTTTTCGATAAGCATTGTGGCAAATTCAGACCATTTTGAAGTTTTCGAAATAGTACATTTTGTGCCTCGGTCTTGCCCTTTCATTGTAACACATCCCTTGTCAAAAAAGCCGTACAAAAATGTGGCGAGATAGAGCGCCGAACACGATGCAAAAACCCCCAAACAAAAGTTGCAGATTGCTAGTTTTTGGATTTTTTCTTCAAATGGTCACGGTGTGGTAACAAAGAATAATACGTGTGATTGATGTCACAAAGAAGTTTTCCGACAGACTGAAAGAGCGAGGAAAGCTAATTGCCAATATTGATTGTGATACACGTGTTCGTGTACCAGTACACTGCCATCCATTGAAAAATCCAAAAACTGCAACTTTTGTAGTTTTGGGGGTTTGCGTCTTTCGGCGTTCTATCTCAGTCATTTCTGCACGTTTTTTACAAGCTAGGGTGTTAAATGAAAGAGCAAGACCTAGGGACAACACAAAATGCATATTTCGAAAAAAACTTCAAAATGGTCGACTTTGGCCCAATAATGATCGAAAAAAAACATGCCGAAGAGACTTTTTTGTGCAGGTGATATAACTTTTCTGATCGGAATTATAATAAAGTATTATGTAAATGCAAGAACACGATTTGTTAAGGCACTGTCAGTGATCCACCCAAAAAAGTCATAATATTTGAAATTTGCAGAAATAGTCTAAAAGTGAAGGATACGTCTGTAGAATTCGCACAAGTATTATTTTTTTTCAAATGAAACAAATTACAACAAAGGAAGGAAGGAGTAGTGGTCAAGGATATGAATCTCCATTCAATTACCTGTTGTAGAAAGTATCCGTAAGGACAGTGATTACAAAAATATCCTTATTAGGTTGCTTTAAGTCTCATCACTTGCAGGATAAGTTATGATAGCTATAGTACAGACATGAGGAAAGATTGACAAATCTCTTTGTCAGTTTTTAATCTCCTCGAGTCACTTCTCAACATGGAATTATTATAGTAGAGCCATTGTCATGAGATCCGTTACTATATTTGGACACCTTTCTTCCTTGATGGATTTAACAATATGGACCAATTTCAAACTAAAAAGTCAGCACCTAGTCAAAACACTTTTGACTAGCTGCCGAGTAAAATGTGATCTTACTGTTTTCTAGTCAAATATTGACTAGCACAAATGGTTAAAATGGGTCATTTTGTCCAGAGTCTTGTCAAATCTGTCTATATTCTGGCCAATTTTACATCAAATCAAATGTGACTGGGAAAGAGGGTAAGATACAAAAATTAAGAATGTATACACCTCCACAGATTTTAGAGGTTTTTTGAAAAACATAAAAAGTGATATCTCTGGAACCAGATGACCAGATGAAAAAGGAGGTCACTTCCCACTTCTAGCATAACAGATCAAAAGGTTGTTTTTAGTACCATTTTGATCTCTAAATCCAAGATGGCTGCCAACGTCATATAAAAAAAAAGATAATGTAATAAATCCTCGCTTTGTGTAGAATGACAAATAAGGTATCTCTTTTTACTAATTTTAGCATGAGAAACCAATCAAAATCCTAGTAGTAACATTTTAAGACTATCCAAACCTAAAATCCAAGATGGCAGCTTGAAAAATGAGATGTTGTAATTTTGTCCCTGTCTTCAGAGGATCTAAATGAACGAACAAGTGTCCTTCACTAATGCTGGCAGGGGACATTCAACTGGATTGCATAAAACCATAATATTTGCTTAATCACCTTTACCTTTTAGAATCCCAAGTCGATAGCGACAGTTTTGCATACCCTCACTTATAATGTTCCCGACACCATTGACCGAACTGGAACATATACATACCGATTACTCCCATTAGTCCAGGGTATCCCCTATTGATCCAAGGGTCGTGGGTTCCACTCCAGCGCCGGCGTCAGTCCTAGAATTTTTTCCTTCTAGGGTTCTTCGGTGCTTGTCCTTTATCTTGGTCTTGTGAAAACCACTTCAAGATGCCAGAGCGACAAGTGTCGAGCAATGAAAAGAATTCATTCCAATTAGTATGAAATACACCTAATACCCATTTTCGAGCGATGGTTCAATGGTGGTACTTCAATGGCCGCTAGCACATTTTGGATTCCAATAAGTAATGTTTGCATGCCATTCCAGTTTTTTTTTTTTTTGAAATGGTTTTGGAAACTCTATAGCAAAGCGTATCTCGTCGCGGCCCTGTTGTCGGCATTTTCTGAAATGGTTCCATCTCGGGAATTGCATACTGATTCTGCTTTATTAGACTTTGTAATACTATTTGATGTTTCACTTTATGTAATGTTATGTTTAATATATTGATCAGTAGTCAATGTCATACACTTGAGCCTTTTTTAAGGCTGACATTCGGCTTTTTGTTCGCTGATCTTGAACTGTCGAACAAATTGATCATACGGTTCCAGCACTTATTGTATTTGACTATTTGTAATCATATCGTATATTTTTTACATTATAATTCTATTTGGCAAATCATGTGGTAGTTTAGTTGTAGGAAAGGCCCATGGGGCAGGCATATGAATACTCCATTGACCACTAATAACCAAACGCTTTACCATGTTTGAAAGTCTCGTAGGGGAATCTTAATAAGTAATCTTACTCCGTTCGAATAGGGCATTACCAGAGACCTAGTATTACACAGAGTTGGGGTCATGGGTACTAACGGAAGTCAACTTTTTTTTTTAAAAAAAAAATTACAGTACAAAAATAAAACTTGGAACTTGAAATGCACGATCAATTAACAACAAGGTTACTTCTATTGTGTTTTTAATTATAAGTGAGGCCCGTGATATTCTAGTTGTCCACGAGTCTTGGATGCGTGGAAATACCCTTGATGACTCTGTAATTGCTGAAGTAAGTGCCACTTTTACCAATTTTAATTATTGTTAATTGCCTCGTTTATCTCGTGGTTGTGGTGTTTTCGTTCTTTATCACCATGATCCTTTTCAAAGTGACCATGAAAAAAGGCAAGTCAATTTAAGTTTTTTTGAGCATCTAGACCTTTCGATTAGTTCCGGATCCTCCTCCTTGAATTTTTTGCTATCTACAGACATATCCATCTGCAAAAAACAAACTTACATCACAATGTTTTTTCCAGGATTATTCATCTTTGTTGAATCAACTGCCTCACCGTATCGTGTTGTGTTTACAGGTTTTTTTAAGTTCTTATGTGGATGATGAAACGATAAGATGCTATTCCTTTATTGAAATCTTAAATTCAGCCAATCTTCACCAACACATTCAAGGTCCCACACATGTTGCAGTTTTTACTCTTGACGATACGCATCCGATCAGTATTCAGTAATCTTGTGCACTTGTTTTGTCTCGTCCAGAACCTCAAGAAAGTATGTATCTATCGTAGACTCGTGCATAAATGCGGACCAGTTTTAATGCGATATTCAATCTGCACTTGTCAATACTGATTCGACATCGGCACAACTTTGCCCTACTGGTCCGATGAGTGCTGGCGGGGTGAGCACTTTTTTTTGACATACACGCACCAAAAAGTCGTAAGAATGCACCATGGTATACATTGCAAGGTTCGGAAGCAGTCGAGTTAAAATGAAGGCTCGATCGCAAAATGACAAATCAAACCTTCCGTGAAAAGAGCTTTCTTGAGCAATTAAACCACTGTTGAAGATCCAAATGTTGGATCTTACCGCAATTAAATCTCTCTATGTAGCAGCTTTTTCAGAAGGTCAATAAGCGTATTCCTTAAATGCAGCGGGCCCTTCCTACCACATCGCGCGAGATCTTTGGCAAATAATCTGTCTCATTCTTCCTGGAACAGGTTGATGCAATACGGGACAAGATTGATAAATGGTTTGTCCGAAGAAGTGTTAATGTTCCTGGAAACTGCACCAGAATTGATTTGAAACAGGGACAGAGGATTGTTTTTGGGATCTTGTTATTCATCATCTTCATCGATGTGGCGAATATTTAGAGATTGGTTAGACAGCTTGGTTCCTTATATCACCCAATTATCAACGAATCTTTGGAGTTCCTGGTATTGTACATCAATTTTTAAGTTGGCCCATGTGAAACCGCTTATCATTAACAGCTCTGATGTAATGATCTGAAAAATTATCGTCCATTTCGAACTTGATGTTTATTTCCAAGGTAACTCACGAAATCAGTTTCATCTCAAAATGAAATGTGGGCATAAAAGTTGCGTTATTGCATCAAGCCATAGTCGCCAGTTCGGCATTCAAACTGAAACAGCATGCTTCGTGTCATTAAATGATCTGCTTTTGGGCGTTAGGCAATGGCAGTGAGCATTTTGTTTTTGCGTGATTAATTCTGCACATTTGACACCATCACCCATTCTTTTTCGAGCGTCTACAAAGTCGATCACGGCATTGGGGGGCCACTGTGTTCACCAGTTGTTAATGAAATGGTGTCCTTTCTGAACCCTTACGCTATCTCTGCGGTGGTGCCTCAAGCAGCTTTTAGGTCCATTACTTTTTTATGTTATATTAAAGATATGACAATAAGCGGTGACCCCGACTTAAATTGCTGCTTTATTGCCGATTACGTGCTATTCTTGTCTCACATCGTGATCTGTTATATTTCCAACAAATTAGTGAAGGTTAGAATCTTGACAACAATGCTCGTTGACAACAATTGGTCTCTCATCGTGGAAAAAATGCATCATTTTTGGGCTCCAAAAGAAAACTTAGGAGGGTTACACAGATTTTACGGTTATTTCTAATGTTCATAGCATTTGCGTCTCAAAACTCCTGGTCAATACCTGGGGATTAATTCGATCAATTTGTCTCGGGTGACTCTGAATTGCTAAAAAATATTATTTCAAAAAATGTAATTTTTCCAGCTTATATTCCGTACAGAAACAGGCCAATTGTCTTAATTTGGCAGAGCCCGTAAAAATCGCTGTGTTGGCCTTCTTTTTGGCTACTCTTGCGTCTGGCTCCTTCTATAGTTGATCATAGCACCGGAAGCAAACTTCAAATTTTCTCAAAACAAAATTGTTAGGTACATAAAAATCTTGACCCCAGGGCTCATGTTGGGCAAGAAGAGCTTTCCAGCAATGGGTTTTTAAGCGTTCATGATCGTGTTAAATTTCTCAGACTAAACCACGTCTACAAAATCATGCATCATGCCAATGCTCCTTACCTTTCCGATCACTTTATTAAGATTTCCAATATCCATCATTACAATACCAGAGATAGTCAATTCAATTTCGTCGTCCCTTCAGTCAAGGGTATTGGTTCCACTACCTTTTTTATCAAGCCATCAAAGACTGGAATGCTCTTCCTGCTCATATAAAATCAATTGAAAACAAAAACTCATTCAAACGTGCAATAAAGAAGTACCTTTCCAATGGGGCCAGGGAGGATGAAGCCAGCCATTTTATTTATTATTAAAATAATTAATTTTCCCCATACTTTTTTGTGCAATATTTTTTCCAAACCGGGTTTTTTGGTTCGCCACTCTGTTCACTATTTTCTGCATTAATTGAATCTTCTTCTTTTATTATTGTTCGTTTTACCCCCTCCAAGGAACCCATTGGAAATAAGCCTGCTGATACCGGTGTGGCAGGAGATATGGTCCGCCGGTCTCACAGTCCGGGAACAATGGTGAACAATAGGACAATCGATTCAGTTGACTCTTCACGCAACATTAGTTTAATGCTTTATTCCGTTGTCGTCTATGGAGCCCGGACTGTGATTCCTGCCGGACCATATCTCCTTTCACACCGGCTTAATGGGCCATCCTGGTATTCAATTTACTTCCTCTTGTGTGCTCGGTTTTTATTATTTTTTAAATGTCTATTTTTGAAATTAATTTATTCATTATAATGTGTATTTATTTATTCATTTCAATGTGTGCTATTTACAATGTTTATAATATTATTTTAATTAATATAATTTGTATTTTATATCTTTTTTATATGTATTGATATTGTGAATACCGAATAAATCAAATCAAATCAAAGTGTTACGATGGTTTAAATCATTCGTTCCCAAGCTGTTGTTGTGAATGATATTAGCTTTCAGACATTCATATCCTTCCTTGCGGTACCCCACAAGGATCTGTCAAGGGACCTCTTCATTTCATCCCATACTGGTTCTTTGAGTAACGTTATTGGAATTATTCACATGATTTATGCAGATGACACACTGTATTTAGTTCTGCAGTCATCCAAGACATTAACAAATTGGAAAGTTGTATCTCTGATGTAAGACCTTGGGCCATCACAAATGGGCTTATGCTGAATGTTTCGAATACAGAGATTGTGCATTTTCATTCTAAGCATCGCACTCCTTCCAGTCTACATTGTTATCGGTGATGCCAGAATCAACACTTCAAATCAAATGAAAGATCACATTAGGATCATCGCACGCTCTGCGTCTTTTGGAATCTACAAGATTGGACGGATCCGTAGGTATTTAGATCAACCTACCACAGAACGCTTAGTTGATGCTTTTGTGTCCACTTGATTAAACTGTATTAATTCTCTGTTGTATGGTCTTCCTTTCAGTCATATTGCACCTTTATAGAACTCAGCAGCGAGACCGATATGATCACATTTCGCCTGTTCTGAACAATATACACTGGCTAAAAGTTAAAGACCGCATCCATTTCAAAATCTTACTCATTACCTATAAAATACGGAATGGTATGGCTCCCAAGTACCTCCAGGAACTTATCTGGTCCACGAAGTAAGACTATGTATGGGTACCGGGTTTTGGAATTGCAGCTCCCCGTATGTGGAACAGCCTCCCGGTGGATGTTAGAAATGCACCAACTGTTTCCACTTTTAAAACTAGACTGAAGACATACCTTTTTTATCAGAGTGTGTTAGCCTGGGTGGCAAATTGGTCATATGCTGAACCTCTTTCTTTTTTTTTTAATAATTGAAATGTTAAAATCATTAGCTTTATATTTAGTTTATATTGTATTTCATTTAATTTATAGATTAAGAAACTGTATTTTTTTTTGGTGTGTTTGTGTGATTATGAACAGCACTTAGATAGTTTGTTGTAGCGCTTTTATTATTATTATTATTAATCCTATCTGTCAACATAAGTGAAAGACAGCTTTAAAGTTCAGAATTCGTCGCCACGTAACATGGTGACGTATTAGCAAAATACGTATTTCGAGAAATAAACCTCTCATTAATTTAGATATGCGCAAAAAATGTTCAATAAAATACGTCACTATGTCAAACCGTCAAGATAGCAATTTTAACATGCAAGTAACAAATACGTCGCACAAATACGGCGTTATGTGAACAATTTGCGCAAATACGTCACTACGTGAATTGTCAAATACTTTCAAATGCAGATACGACGCGCAGAATATGATTTTCGACAAATACGAATATATGATGCGGACAATTTAAGGTTTTGCAAATACGTCATAATTACGTCATATTAATTAATTAATTAATTTTTTTTTTTTTTTTTTTTTTTGTTGTAGCGCTTTATAAGTGACAATTATTATTATTATTATTATTATTATTAATCCTATCTGTCAACATAAGTGAAAGGCACTTATTTGTTTATTTAGGTCAACAACATCTTTTTCATGATTGCTGTCAGCTGACGGCTTTAATTTTTTTTAACAGCTTTAAAGTTCAGAATTCGTCGCCACGTAACATGGTGACGTATTAGCAAAATACGTATTTCGAGAAATAAACCTCTCATTAATTTAGATATGCGCAAAAAATGTTCAATAAAATACGTCACTATGTCAAACCGTCAAGATAGCAATTTTAACATGCAAGTAACAAATACGTCGCACAAATACGGCGTTATGTGAACAATTTGCGCAAATACGTCACTACGTGAATTGTCAAATACTTTCAAATGCAGATACGACGCGCAGAGATATGATTTTCGACAATACGAATATAGAATGGCGACAATTTAAGGTAAAAATGGTTAAAAAGTTTTAAAAAAAATGCATATTTAATTATTAATTAATATCTTACTAATTTAGCCACTTTGATTCTTTTGAGGTTTTAAATTGGTGATTTTGTAGAGTATAAAAAAACAAACTTATATGCCAAATTTCTCCAAAATTTTTTTCAAAAGTGTCAGATACGGTCACTATGTGACGTGGGCAACGAGTTAGGCCAAGAAAAAAAAAAACACAATTTGTCTCAAAGGACCGCTCGCATCTGGTCTCAAATTGGTCTTTTAAGCCATTATTTGTTTTGTTAGGTTTTTGCTCACTTGAGAGATTTTTTAAATATAAAGTGAATATAAAGAACCATATATTTATAGTCTTGTAACCGAGCCCTGATCGGTTTTCGGCCCTCATTCAGGAAATGATATTCTTAAAAGTCCTGAATAACTCAAAATTGGTTTTAGATCACTTGGTAATAATTCTCCAAGATAGAAAATGTAATATCGTGGACTTTCCAACCGCAATTTGTACATTAAACGTTATGTTTTTAAATTGCTGGTGCAGTTAAAATATTACAAATAAATGCCAGTAGTTATATGGCGCTTTAACAACCACGTCTCAAAGCGCTTTACTTTTATTCCGCTGCCATTCACTAGGATATGTCACGCCCACCTTTTCACATATGAAATTCGGCAGCCAAGTATAATGGCGCACAGTATGACCACCCCCTAACACAAACCAACAACCGCCCCAGGGTGAAGTGAGAAAAGCGAGATAAATGTCTGGTCTTGCCCCATGACACAACACATTTGCCTCGGCGGGCTCGAACATGCACAATTTAAAACGGTCTGATGACATGAGTCTGCGCTTTATTCCTTCCTTCCACTTTTTTTCAATCAGGCTTAGATTTTATTACTATTTTAAGCAAATAATTCCTAGCAAAATTGAGATTTTGATACCACCAGTACTATTTTTACATATCTGTGAAGTCATGACAACATGACAAGAGCGGTACAGAATTAATTGTGTTAAATGTTTGATTATGAATTCGGTTAATAGCCTACATAGGCGACATTGACTTAATATTATATGTTTGTCTGTCTTTATTCAATATGTTGCCTTAAAATGGGCTTTCCAATGGTCCTTCAGTGATTAAACATATTGCACGCTCGGCGGCTGCGTCTTTTGATGAAGGACTTACAATACACTTTATGCAGATGTTTTACGCCGGCATCGTCTTTTGCAAAAGGAAAAAGAGTTGACTCTAAGCATCATAGATATTGTTTTATCAGAATAGTTGTTCTGCACCATTGCCGGATTTTTTTTTTTTTTTTTTTTTTTTTTTTTTTTCAATCAGAGGAGGATGTTTCTCGTCAGTACATGTTTCATCTTGAAATCAATTGAATCAACTTCTTTGTGTAACGGTCAGCTCATGATATCACCCCTTTTCTATGACTAAGTTTTGTGACAAATTTGCAATTTGTCATATCAACCCGTATGTTTGTCGCTCTGTGCATATTACATTTTGGCTTTAAGATCCTCGTTGTCCATTTCCGGTAGCTGCCCAATAACTGGTCTCAAGTCGGATGGGATATGAAGTTGTTCGTTTTAACAAGTGTTATATACGCGTTTTCAAGTGCTTGATTTCGACCTTGAGCCATTTTCAAGTAGTCCGACTTTATAAATGTGACAAATCATCAATGCCTGAATAACAGTCTTCCCTACACCTAATGTTGAATAAATATAAGATTAGGTTGTGTAATTTGAGTTTCTCAAACAACAAACTTGAATGATCAATAGCGAATCCAAATTGTTGCATAATTTTATTATGTTTTTATAACACACACTTGCAATCTGTGGTACTTAAACACTATCAGCGTTTTTTTTTCAAAATGTAAACAAATCCCGCCCCTATTTTCAATCAAATGTGCATTTTTTTGCACTGTTGCTTTGGAATTGTTGTACGTAAAGACCCCTGTAAGTGGCTAAGCGTACCACGCCGTATTTGTCACGAATTATTATTTTATGCTTTGTTTACTACTGTATGTTCAATTAACTTGATGGTCTGGCTTTTATTATTATTTCAAAAATACGCACGTTAGAAAATAAATCACGAAAAGAAACTTGTTAGATATCTTGGACCCAAGCGTTTTTTACATGATAACAGGAATGGCCCGTTTTGACCTTCAAATCTATTTGAAATTGGGTATTTCGCCCTCGTTTTGAAAATGAGCGAATAAAAGTTAGGTACCATTAATAGTACTTTTCGTGAAGGTTCCATTGACTCCACTGTGTAGGTAGTAAAAGTTTGTTTTGGGAAAAGATGATTCACGATCATATTGTCCGCCACTGAGATGCACTTTGTTCAACAGGATCAAATCCGAACCGTGTGTTTTTGCACTGAATTTTTTCATACAAAAGAGATGATATTCAAGGAGTCACACGGCATTAACTTGAATGTACGGCATTACAGGAGAGAGTATGATTCTTTTGTTCATAACCAAATGAATAAAACAGACTATTAAAAGTATCGTTAATTTCAACGATGCGTTTATATACCCATGTTCAAACTCCTGAAATCAAAGCAAGGTCCACGAATCAATAATTGTTCGTACTTTTGAAGCGCCCCTAATTCTTGAATGGGCCTCCCATCAAAGTTTCAGAGTCAAAAGTCATATCACCTGACACAGTTTGTTGTCGTTTGCCAATAAAAATCAGTGTAACATTGAATAAAATCCAAAGAAAAATATGTTTTTCAATTTGGACGCAATGATCTTGTTGGGTCCCATGATGAATAACAACTTTTCTCTTCGTGATTTTTTTTTTTTTTTTTTTTTTTTTTTTTTTAAAATAATTAAAACCGGACATCTAAGTTCATTGAATACAGAGGCATAATAAAAGTCGGATCCGACTTTTTAGGTTTTAAAGACACCGTCCGTACATTGCATCTACGGACCGCTTTAAATGCTTAAGTGTCTGTTTTATATAAGGTGTCGATAACACTAGCAATTTAGACTCAAAATAGGCATTTTGACTTTGAAAAAAAAATTACTGAATGTGGCTTTAAGTGTAAACGAGAATGGGGGGTCATTGGATCCCAAGATTTACGTTTTCGGCGCTGCCTTGTTTTTAACTCTAAATCCGTTTGTGTCCGACATTTGTAATTGCCTAAACAGTTCTAAATATCGGTTGCGCATATTTTGGTGGAAAAAAGTAAATCGGAATCGCGTTTTTAAAATAATTAAGCATAAACAGCATAAGCAGCATAAGCATAAATATGCCGGTTTTCTTCTTGCGTTATTCAAAATTTGGTTTGTCCTTACTCGTAATGGAAATCATTTTTTTAAATTTTAATATCAGCAATATAATGTTTTTATTTCTCCTATTATTCGGGTTGGGCAAATCACCAAAACATTTTGAACTAGTGGTTTCTATGGCCAAGTTTGCTGTAGAATCCAAATCACCGTTATTTTTACATACGATGATGTCTGACGTCGCTGAATTACGAAAAAAAATTCAAACTGGCCGCCAAAAAGACGTATTTTTCGCTACTCCTTCCTACTTTTTATCAAAATCACAACAAACTCATTTCAGAGGTAGGGGTAAGTGTTTTTTAGAAGGTCAGATTTGAGTGTCTTGACCCCTAAAACCCTATAAATAGACATATTAAAAGTGTATCTACCCAACAGTAGGTGCCGAGTCGAAAAATACGTCATTTTGGCGGCCATTTTGAATTTTCGTCCTAGCGACGTCAGGCATATCGTATGAAAAATAAAGGTGATTTTTTGGATTCTACGGCAAATCTGGCCAGAGAACCACTAGTTTTAAATAATTTTTTTCAGAAAAATTCAAGATTCGCCCAACCCTACTATTAGAACCAAATACATGCGATTTTGAATCTGCATCAAACCCGATATTCATTTTTTTCATGGTGGTCGTGTTTGATGAATACCCCATCGATTACCAAGTTAGGTAAAAAGTCCACAGTAAGTGGTTTTCCCGGGGTCCACTTCCCCCTTTATGCACCAACTGGGGGTGCGAAAGATATTATGCCACTTAAGTGTTTATGCTCTGTAATGACCATCACATTGGATGATTCCTATAGTAGTGGTAAGCTCGCTCCGTTCTCCGATTTTGAAAACAGGATTATTGAAATGTTGGAGGCACGTTATACAAATGAAGTGAATAGGCGAAAAGTGTGTGATCGAAGAAATAATACTACGATAATGTGGGTGAATTCGCGCGCTTTCTTCAGACACGGAGGGTTAACGGATGAGAGCTTCTGGACTTCCCCCGGCCCAGTAACCATGGTAAAGCCTCAGAAAGAGAATGATCGCATCCTCTAATTATTGACGAATGGGGTTATTTGCTCAGTGCTAAGAAATGAAATACACTAATTTCATTATCAACAGTTACATCATTGTCTGCTGAAACAATCTGTAAGTCCTTTAAAAAACACTCACCAGGATTCAACTAAGCCAGAGACATGCTCAACATCGCCTAACATGGTGAAGGGGAATTTAAAAGTCGCTTTGGTTTCGATTTCAATGATAGACAGGTCTTGGTATGCGGGGGGTACCTTCAGATGATTTTTGACATCGGGCATTTAGAAACATAACCAATATGGTGTAGTATAGGTGATAATTTGGGGGTGGAATGGCATGGACCATGGAAAGATCCATCAAAATTAAACCAAGAAAAAAATATTATTGATTTTTTTTTTAAATACACTGTTAGAAATAATCACGTTTTTTAACGGTAGAAATAACCCGGAATCTCCGCAGCTGCCAGATTCTACCTTAAAATACGGTGCATCGTAGAAAGTAAATTTACTGTATTTAAGAGAGTCTTGAAAATTTTAATACTTAACACAAATAAGGTCTTGTTCTCTCATACAACAATCGCTTAAAACAAACATCAATACATCTCTTCAATCATTACAGCAATACAGCAAATCATCTTTAACGATTGCTGTTATTTACGGTAGAATACAGGTAGCTGAGATTCCCGTATTTCATGGTTTTTACCGTTAAATAATATACATTTTTAACAGTGTATAGTTTCTTCCATCAATCAGCAGACAACACCAGACAGACAAAACAACTGTAACAATACGATGGACTTTTGGGTGGATAAACCACATCATTTGTCTCCCATTGCCATCCAGGTACCAGACTTCTCAATCATCTTTGGAATGAACTGGGGAGACGCGTTCATGATGCAGACAATTATCCATTTCCACCAATAAAAGATTTCACAAAAGTTGCTGAAAATTGCCTAAATTCAGAAACACGAATATCTGGATGCATCAAGACGTGCGGCAGACATACATGATTTAAGGTCAGTCTATACTTAAATATGTGTGGTGGGAGAATATTTTTGTTTTAAACCTGGAGTATATATTATTATTAGAATTATGTATTTATTCATATTTCATTATTCATATTATCATTTACACATGTATTAAGCACTTGCGTGTTTTATTGAGAGACAATATTATGTATCGATACTCTCCTATCCATTCTCACGTATAATCCTCACATGTATAATCGTCGTTAAAACTTCATAAGGTTATATAATTACCAGTCCTCATGTCTTTATAACCTACGTAGTCTAAACCTCCTGCCGAGACCGACTTACATTTCCATGATAAATTTGTCTATTAAACCACTTTTCTATTGTTCTCCTGCATTACCTACTTTATTTTTTTTTTGCATTATCAGATAACTTATTTTTGTTTGGCTCGTATCCACAAGTCATTGGTAAATGGCTTTGTGGTGGTGTCAGGATTGTTCAGCTATTGGCTTATCCGGGGCCGCGTGTATCCATGATACGGACGCTCCTGATATGGCCCGCTATTTGAGGTGGGGCGGATTGGTAACATCAGGGGTTTACACCCTACTCTTATTCCGACACTGACTGCCGATGTACATGTACAGTTGTGTACTCTCCTGTACCGACGGGACCGACGGCTTAACGTCCCCTCCGAAGAACGGGTATGCTTTCAATTGATCCTGTTGCTCAATTCCAAGTGAACCATGGAGGAGAGCGGTAATTCTGTATTTAATCAATAGCTGGTATACAGATCAAATCCAGAAGTGGTAGTACCCGATAAATCCCAGCAAGTGCCACGACCCCACCGGGATTCGAACACCGGAATTTTGATGGTAAATTTGCGCCAGAGGCAAGCACCCTAACCGCTAGGCCACGCTCTCACCGGTACTATGACCCATTTACTCAGTGCTATCATTAATATCAATGAATTTGGAGAGCTCCGTTATTTATAATATATATTTTATTAACCAAGCGATCAACTTCCGGAATATACTTTATTTTTTGCCAGTTATATTTGTTCATAATGTTGACGTGCGCATAGTACACAGCCATATTGTTTGGGTGTATAACATAGTGACGGATGTTAAACAAAATACGGGAATTTTTTGTTTCTGAGAAAATCGCATTTGAAAAATCGCTAACTCTAGAAGGTCCGTACACATCCCCACATGCGATTCAAACAATCAAATCCGATCAAGAACAAATTAACAACTGAAATTTCGTTTAACTAATGTTCATAAATTCTTACTTGATCAAATGGGATGTTATACATTTAAAATACATCATATCCGTCACACCAAAAAGTTCGCAATTGACGATTAGTTTCATGGCATAGTGACGGATGTTGATTTCCTCTATACTAAAGCGTTATTCGGCATCCGTCATTATGGAAACCAATCGGCGTTTTCCTGTCAAACCAACGTCCTTCATCGCGAATCTTCTCAATTAGGTTTATTACATAATGACGGAGGTTGAGTGGATGCCGCGATTCACCCTTCGAAACTGTAAATAAATATAGATATAAATTTTCTATATAAATTAATTAATATTTTGATTGTGTCAGTTATAAATTTAAGATGAGAATAGTTACTAACAAAAGATTTAAAAAACCTTGGTTGGTAAATCATGTATACCCTCTTTGACAGAGGGTTCAACTCCGTCACTATGTAATCTCCCCTTCCAAAGTCCTCTGTTATGCAACAAACGCAAATTGCAAAATTTTAATTAAGATTTTTATTTTTTGTATTATTAGTATTATTTTTTTGTATTATGGTATTTTGAAGATTTTGGTATTTAGTACCATTTCCCTTATTTTGTAAAAATGATAAAAATTCAACATCCTCACTATGTAATACACCCGACAAACTGTGATATAATGACGTTCGTTCAATGTTTGTTTGTTAAAAAAGCATTTCTCGCGGTTGGATTTTATACTTTGAAGTGAATACTTAAATGAAAACATGTTGCATTTTTTTCTACCCCGTTTAGACCTTCAAATCCAAGATGGTCCGCCAGTACGTAAATTCGTTATAAATGTATTTCATATATTGGCTGTTTGACATTTTACTGCTAACAACTATAAATGTAGTTTTGACATTTTGAAAATATTCTATGTTTTATCGATTGTGCCGTTTCAAAGGCTGCAATTTGGTTCAAAACGCCGCCATTATCGTTATAATATTTCATATTGCAACTTGAAGCTAGAATCTCCCGGGCTAGACTACATATAAAAAAAAAAGAATGATATATTGTCTTTTTATCCCTATTTCTACTTCCAAATGGCTGCCACTACCGTTAGTGTTTTTTAAAAATAATTGGATAGTTCAAAATAAACCGAGCCTGCCGGAGCTGAATACAAAGGTCGGCATTCCTAATGCTAAACGTATCATAGATAAATTAAATACGCATAACAATAGAGAAGAGAACAGAACCTTACAATTAAAGGAGATCTGTTCTTTATGCACTACACATCATGGCTTGGAGAAAATACCTGCAAAGACCCTTACACACACCACCCAAACACACACACCCACACACCACAACACAAACAAACAAACAAGCGTATTACAACAGCGAGAATTGTAACAATTAATTACCTCATTTTTATTTTACTCATTAGGAAGTCGTGATAACAGAATCTTGAAAAAGCAGTTGGCCACAAAGGTTACTAACTAAACGCTATCACTGTCAGCGTAAAATAAGATCTTTAACATCAATCAGTAATCGTATTGGAGTCACACCCAATGCTACGAAGCCCAGTTCACATTTATCTATTATAAGAACGTATTAATGTTGTAATAGCATACTTTTATAATCAGTGTGCTTGATCATTCACGGAAAAGGTTTGTATTCAGTTTTCCTCTTTTCAGGTATCGTTCAATGCATCTTTCCGCAAAATCAGACACAAACGCAAATTGTATATTTCCCTGGGAATGCATTAGATGGTAAAAAAGAGACACATCTTTCGTGCCACTAGAAAAGGTGTAATATCCAAGCTACTCTTCTTCCTTCTCTTCTCTCCTCTTCGCCAGGTTTTTTTTTTCTTAATACTTTACTTGAGGCGCCAATGCTTAACAACAATAATTTTTAATACCTCATTCACACACACAAATTATAAATTATTATTCATTTATTTTTTCTATCAACACACTAACACAACAACAAGGCATACAACGTACCAATGACATACATACCAGAACGCTTATGGAGACGATAATGTCGATCGGCTAATAAGACCATTCTAGTGCCTTACCAAAACGCTTTTCTAATCCCTGAAACATTTGAAATTATCACGGGACAATATACAAGCATCATTATATATAGAAATAAGCGGATTTGTTAGTCATTTTTTTAACATGGTAATGAGGACAATTCAGAAAGAAGCGCCCTCTTTGAACCACCCCGGTTTTTTCTGCATATTTGGAATGTTTTACCAATGTATTAGATCAACACCTGAAGTGAATAACCGAAATAATTAATATGTTGTATTTATCGGAATAGGATGGATGAGTTGAGGGGTATTTTCTCTGCCTTGCACGACAGAAAATCAAAGCAAGGTTTCCTACAGGGACGATTATGAATAGTCGCAGTTCAAAACAAAGGTTTGTAGTTTTCTTTTGTAATTGTTTATCCAATAAATCTTTGAACTCGTTAGGTGGTCTACAATCAATCCAGTGCAATTAGTATCCTCAAAACAATCTCCTCCTATCACTTAAAGGGAGTCCGAGAATTGGGCGTACTGTATTCTGATTGCTTTGATCCGAGGACTATTTTCCATCTTGTCTGTTTTATTTGCTAATGCTCTTTATTGTGTGAATATCAAAACGCCTCATCAATGATTTGGTAAATAAGATTTTTTTTTTAATACAAAATAAATTTTGTATTCATAAAAGTCCAAATTCAGGTTTGTAGTATCGTTTTTACTGTAAATATATCAGTGTGTTTACAACTCTGGTACAACATTGGCTAACTTCATGTTGAAAGGGTATCATACCATATTACTATTACTAAACCCAATGCGTAACGCCAAAAAACCATATTTATGCCCTCTAGGAATGATTTACCTGGGCGACCAGTTCGCGATAATCGTGGTAAGTCGAATTGGTATAGAATTGGAGGTATGATACCTTTGGGGAATTTAACTGATACACTAATGCATTTTCAAAAATAAACATTTGTCATACAAATTGCTTTCATGATATTCGCTATCAAAAGAAAGAGACTATAGCAAATAAAATACCTGAACAACAACTATTTCTTTCGCATAAATATCTTTTCTTTTGTAATAAAATATACGTCATATACTGTAATATCACTCACTGTTTTGTTTTATGAGTATTTTGCACTAATCGGAATGAAGTAATATTTTGAAGTAAATATTATACGATAAATACATCATTATTACATGTTTAATGCACGAAGGGTGGTCGCAGTCTCTTTTTAATGTTTCATTGCATTATTTTTGTGGATTGGCGTCGTGGAAAACAAATTCCGTCTTGTTTTCACAACAAATGCTTGGGTCTCGATGATGCTCTCTGGTACAGTCTATGTTATTTTAAGACCATGATTTCTTTCCAAATGCTCTTTGATTTTTTTTAATACCATTTGAAGGGGGATCACTTTTGTGATCGGCCCCCGCTTTTCACCCCCGGCGAGATAGGTTTATTGACTTTGGTTGACGATGTTGAACGGAGCAGGTTAATATCGGTAGTTTTTATGAACATAGTTATTCATCTCGCGATCTCTATTTTAACTTCTTAAGTCTTTTTTTTCTAGAAACTAAGTTGATTTGGGAGATGTTAAAATAGATTCTGGTGGAACATTTTAGAAGAAATAAATGCGAATTAGTTATTTGCAAAACACCCCATTTTTTTTTTTGGGTAACATTTATAACATTGAAACGAAATAAATCATAAAAATCTTTCTTCAATAGGATGGATTTTAGAAAACTCATTAATATGCATCACGTTCTTCACCATTTTCTTCTCCTTCGTGGCTTCCTAATTTTTAAAATCCGTTTCCGAAAGGCAAGATGAATTTCTACGATATCTAAACATCATCCATCAATTAGGAAAAAACACTCATTAAAACATGTTCAATCAATTCATCGAATTAAAGTCTATTAAGGGGTTCACAGGATAGAAAACTAAGAGTAGCGCCGAAACCAAACACATTCCCCGCATGAGGCCGGTGCGGCATGAGATATGGTCCTCCGGACTCATAGTCCACCTAGACAGGCGACGATAGTGGCAGCTCGATGCAGTCGACTCTTTAGTGTAGCCCTCAAGTACATTACATTATAGATAACATTTACATTATTTAGCATTAGTAACCTTGCTTTATTCCGTTGTCGTCTTTGGAGTCCGGACTGTGGGCTTCTGGGCGACCATCATCTCTTTACAATCCACGGATTTCCAGTGTTTTCTACCACAACTTTTTTTTGCGCGTGGACACGAAAACCTTATGTTTGAACAACATATTTTATTAATGTATTCCTTGGGAAATAAAAATATCTGTTTGAAAAGGATGGAAATTTTCGACATTCTTTCACACTGGAGGTAAGTATAGTGTTGTGTAGTAAAGTCTAAAGACCGTCTTGTTTAGTTCGAATATATTTGTAGTTGTTATTAACAAGACACCACTTAATTCAATCACTATCACTATAATAGACTGTCTTGAAAAGATATCATTTGTCAACTTTCTCATTTTCCAAATATGATCCAAAATACCATTTTTGTAAGACTTTAAAACTTATTACTTAAGAGATGATCCTAAGCATTAGTCTTATCGGACGTAGAATTTGATTTTATAGGTGGCTACTCGTATTTTTCTTAATAAACGCGGTCAAAGATGAACTCCAAATCACCCAGTGTGAAATGCCTTCTACAGAAATACCAAGTTTATTGCATAACGCAGACACTGTTTGTCACCGTTTAATTGATGTGCGACTTGTTTTACAAATAGGATTATCCTCCATGGGCAGTAACAGACTTGCCTCCTTCTTGTGACCTGTATGTACTTGGACAGCTGTCAATAAAGAATTGCAGTCCAGCTACACTAATATAAAGGACCGTTCTTTCAACATACAGCATGATTACAAGTTTCCCCGTATAACTACATTAGTCCGCATTGGTAATTGGAGAGACCAGGTTCGAACAGGGTAAGTCTGGATTTGTAAGCAGCAGGCACCATCATTTTGCCCACTGTTGTTGTTGTTGCCGTTTATATACTTAATTATTGGAAATTCTATCTTAACCAATGACGCCTGCGACTTTCTTGTATGTGCCACATAAACATGATAAATTAAATTCTTAAAGATGCACTTTGTTATATCCGGGCACCTTCCTTTTGTTTGGTTCACTAGAATCCTCAAGAGAAGGTTATTTTACACACCTTTGCCTTTTGCGTTTTCAATTATGAGCGAATGTTGGTATCACTTGCCTACAAAATACACATTTCGAGATGAAGGCCTCGTAAGAGTACGGTTTCCGGTGTATATAAAACGCTCATGATTTGTATATATATAAAGTGGGGAGGACGTGCGTGGATAGAATTACCCTTTTAAAGGCGGAGGACTTTTTGACTCTCATATCGTTTGTCTTACAGGGGTTAAGCCGAAGAAACACAAAGGGAAATCCCTTTTATATTTCAAACTTCAGTACTTGTAAGTTTAAGAAGTGATAACTGTATTAACTCAATCGATAAGTGTTACAAATGCCGTTTTATTCTTTCCTGTTCGTATGGTCAATAATGGATTGATATCTTTGGCATATTTCGCGTTGCTTTTTACACCGAACGCCCCCGCATTTAATCGGCGGTTAAATTAACAACGAACATACAAACGTGGCCGCTATCCTTTTTTTTCACTCGTATTCACACTTGGTCATTTGCATCCACACCAATGATCTAAATCACCTTGACAAATGAGTAAAGTCATTAAATTAAATATACCTTTAACATTTACAGTCAGGAATAAATGCGAACACAAAATAGCGAAATGTCACCTCTTTTTTCCCTTATTTTCTTCTCAAATATGACCTTTACCATCATTCTGTCTCCCTATTCTAGGATTCTTGTCTCATCTCTGCTTTCTAATGTTTGACTTAAAGGTCTTACATTGATATTTAATAAATATGACAAAAAACATTTCCGCTCATGTGCCATCCCTTCCTCCTTAAAACGAACACGCGATTGAAAGGATAAGACATTTCACCAATGCGTAAAACATTAGGGAAAGTGAACTGAACAAGATAACGGTTTTCAAATAAGGTTTATAGTAGGTTCATCCCATCGTGTTTTTTCCCCCCCCCCCATCTCTAGAACTTTTTCGAAGGTACTGGCATTCAATTTGAATGAGATGTGCATGGATAGAATTTAAAATTCCACGCTAAACCTATTAAAACATGTAGTCCCTAGCAACAGAAAAAGCATTAGTGTAAATGAATCATTCAAGACAACGTAAACGCATATAGCCACATTAACTCTCAAAATATTCTGACTAAGCGTATTTGCTTTAATAGTATTCATGTAACATGTGATTTTGAACGTTACTGATTTTTGAGGCTTGAGCGCCCGTAGCATAAAATCTTTGTTACTCCTTCTCATATACAAGTAAAGGCGAGATTATCTTAGTTAGGCCATGAAGCATGGTGAACGAAGCGAACTGTTCTGCCTCCTCTCTCAAGTCGACGCTGTCAAAAACTTTTCACGCGGTCACAACTATTGTGAATCTACTATACATAATAGGGCGTCTGCTGGAGTTACTCACTCGTAGCAAGTCGTGAGAACAGTGACAAGGTAGCTTGCCCCAAAGGTATAAGGAAATATGTCAAGATTTTTGTCAAGCTCGTTTTGACTTACATTCATAAAATTATGTCCATACATCACGAATTCCCGAAAAAATACTACAATTTTGATGTAAAATTAACAAAATAGAGGCATTTTAATTGTGTTTCTTGACATAACGAAGAAAACGGGCGGATTTTTCGCCACGGCTTCATTGATCGAAAGCGCCCAGTTGCTCTCCTCGGACGGTCAAGTGATGAAACCAAAACATTATGTTGCCTCGAATTGTTATTGCTACACTGTAATATTGAATGGATTAATTCAAAAGTAGTAATAAATTAGAACATAAGTTACAGAATGACATTTGGTTTCATTCGTTGTGTTTAATATTATTATTGATATAAAATCACATCGATCGCAGTTATAAGAAAGTGGCAACACTGCGATATGCTGTTCACTACTACGTAAATTATGGATGGTCATCACTTTGACGTCCCATTTGCCTGCGATGTGGATCTGTCGTATCGTTTTCGCGTAAGCGATTGGGCGGAAAATTTAAAGGGGCAAAATACTATACAAATTGGACAATGTTCACTTATTTTGATTTATAGTAATCTACGTTACTTAAGCCTTTCCATCCATAACCAAATTTTTCCAAATATTCAGAATCATGACATATTTCCTTTAAATAAACACTATAACTGTCAATTAAGCTGAAAACATTCTCTACCGACGTTTGCATCCATAATGTAAAAGGTAAGATCAGAGCACCCCACGAGGCTTCCTGGCAAAATCTTGTTCTTCATGTACATTCTCGCTTAGTTGGGGACTTTTTTAAATATTCTAACTACCGCAAAGTGAAAACTACTGGCGCATTCGTGCTGGTGCTGAAAGCCATGAAATTCTAATTATAATGTAACAGTTCCCCTAGCTAGTAACATGTAAATGAGGATCAGATATTGGCCACTGGACGCCTTGTTGAGTTCTTGTAGATAGCTATTAAAACCATAAATCCACGTAATTGTATTTGGAGCCACAACCAATGATACGAAATCCCCGTTCTTCTTTTAGTTTTTCTAAAAACGTCCTATGTGTACCTCTATTAATCAGTTTATCATCATGGTGGCTTATCAATCAGGGGAAAAGGTTGGTATTCAATTTTCTCTTTTTTTCAGGCGAGTAATGCATCTTCCAGCAAAAGTAGGCGTACTTTATGGCAGCTGCAGATATACGTCATTATGGGAATACAGGGAAGAGGTTAAAACATAACATCATCTTTGTGCCCCCCCCTTAAGACCGATTTTTTTATTATTCCAAGGTATTCTTTCTGTCTTTCTCTTGTTTATTCTCCTCTCCTCTTCGTATGCATCTTTTCATTCAATCTCTCTTCCGTATTATGGGCGTACCAATAATAAAATTTAATACCTTCATTTTACAGAAATGCTTATTAATATTGAATGGCCGTGAGATATGATACAAGATATTTAAGTATATTAAGTAAGTATAGTTTTTGTGTAGTAACTTTAAATTACCGTTTTGTTTATTAGATTAGAACAATTTAAAAAAAACATTAAAAAAAAATCAAAACGTCTTTTTGTTGCTTGTAATTTATTTCCTCCTCTATTGTATTAACAATATAATACCGCTATAATCATTATTATGTTGACCGTGTGAAAAAAGAAGGCAAATTTTTCAAACTTTCCATTCTTAAAATAACTAGAGGCCCATGTGCTTCACGAAGCACAATAGTATGCGGTAAAAATGGGCCATTGCTGACCACCTGCTGCTAATTCTTTATACCCCTAGGCACTACAATAGGCGATATATTATGCATAAAGGGCAAAATCAGCATGCACTATTTGTAAGAAAAGGCTTTCATAGCTTTGGCCAAAAATTGGACAATACTGACCAATAGGTGCCCACTAGGCCCAACTGCGGCACCTCATATGCTTCTTAGGCCAGCCGTGCTTTTGAGCAAATTTGGCTACAATTGGCGCAAGCGTTTGGGCTAGAAGAGGCTAAAGAGTAGTATTTGGACAAATAAAGGAAGAATAAAATGGCCAAAATGACCATTTGCTGACCACTGATGCTAATTCTGTGCACACCCTATAGCTAGCAATAGCGATTCTATCCAAAGGGCAATATCAGCACGCGCTTATTTTGGAAGTATAGGGATTTTTTCTTATATTTGGCCCAAATGGGGCTAAAATGGCCGAAATGGCCACTTGCTGACCACTGATTCTAATTCTGTTGTACATCCCATAGCCTGGCTATAGGCGAATATATTCTGAAGGGCAAGATCAGCATTCACTATTTGTAAAAGAAGTAGGCTTTCATAGATTTTTGGTCCAAATTGGATCGAACTGACAATAGGTGACCACTAGGCCCAACTGCGCACACTCAATATGCTTTTTAGTCCAACCATGCTTTTGAGCAAATTTTTGGCTAAATTGGCGCAAGCGTTTTGGGTCTATAAAGGCTAAAGAAGTCCATCATTTGGAAGAAAGAAAGAAGTAACTAGAGCTTATGTGGCGATAGGCCACTGGTACACAGCCGATGGTAAATATGACCCATGTCAAGCAGTGTCGAAGCCTTGACCCCATGTCAAGGCACAAGCTTGGTGAAGGATCCCTTGAAGTTCCGTTACCGGGCTTTCCCTGTCGTCTATATGCGAGATATATTCAATTTAGGCTCTTTTTTTTAGCATTTTTGGCAAAATTGACTTTTGACCCCTTAATATCTTGACGACCCCGAGTATTAAAAAAACCTCATGTACAGGGAATGCATCCTATCTCCATTGCAAAGGAAACAATCTGCTATGTTTAGTTCTGGATCAAAATTCTTAAAACGTCCGCTCAATCGGAGCTTGTTTTAGTCATTTTGACCTTTGCCTTGAACTTTAACCTTTGGGCGAGACTACCATAGACCCTCCCTACCATTATGGTACAGTCAGTGTAGCAATAACGGCTTTATCTGTCTACCATAGGCTAGATATAACCATTTGGTCTTTTTTTTGCATTTTTTGGCAACATTGACCTTTTGACCCCTTAATTACCTTTGTTTCCTAGTTATAAAAAAACTGAGTACACAACAAAAATGCATTGTTTCAAGTTTAATCAAAAAAATTCTGCTTAGCTTAGTTCTGGAGATCACATTCTTAAAGTTATTAGCTCAAAACCGGAAATTACCTGACATGACCTTTGACCCCCAAAATAACAATACCAGTTGCATACATTGGCTAACATACTTCATATCCAGAAGGTCATGTTTACTCCCTCTTTGTTACCTTTTTGAGAATAAACCTTTTTTAAAAATGTTTTAAATATTTTTGGTTTTTGACCGGAAGTGCCCCTCTTAATGACCTTTGACTGTTTATTCCTGAACACTCTATATGTAGCATGGTTCAGTGGTTCCTCTGAACAAGTTTAGTCGATATCGGCATGATCCTGTAGAAGTAGATATTTTTGCCAATTAAATTGCCCTATTTTTGCTTTCAGACCGGATGACCCCTTAATGACCTTTGACGCCCTATTCTTGAACACCCTATATGAAGCATCGGCGGTGGTTCCTCTGACAGTTATTATAGAATCGGCATATCCTGTAATAAGATATTTTTGCGAATTAAATGACCTATTTGAACCCTGTGACGATGTCAAAGGTCCTATGGGGTCAACAGTCATATGGCAGGTGATTGTTTCGCTGAGCGGTCATGTTTGCGCAAACCCTGGTCACATGGTCAAGCCACTCTGAGCTATAAGCAGATTGACAAAAGAAAGAGAATAGAAGAACAACGTCTGTAAACAGAACACCCGCCGATTTGCAATCGGCGGTGTAACTAGAGTCTCTGTGGCCCATAGCCAACTGTTACACAGCCAATGATCAATATAAGTGTTGACTTTTGACTCCATGCTGAGCACACCTTTTGTGAAAGGTCCCAAACTGTTTTAATATGCATGAGTCACGTGACCATGCTAACCTTGCATAGTTGGTAACAGTTGTAAAGTTACAACTTAGTATTCTAACTTATCTTGTGCCAAGATTTCAGAATCTGGCTTCAAATAATAGATATCTCCCTACTTTTTCAAGTTATTTGCACCCAAGTCGCACTTATTTCAACCGGGCTGGGCATAAATAACATCTGAATGACCTTTGACCCCATGCTAATAACTTAAGCAATGAGTCACAGATGTCATTAAATGGTATTTTTATGTGTAACAACGTTACAAGGACATTATTATTATGAGTTTCAACTCAATCACATTCCGGGATTGACCTTTGCACCTCCTAAACCGTGACTCCTGGTCACGAATAGGGTCACTGTATTTCTGTATTACGATATCACAAGGATTATTCCTGGTAAATTTCAGTTAAATCGAAGCTTGTTTGTAAATTTTACCTTTGACCTTGAACTTTGGACCTTGGGATCGAGACTATCATATGAGCTCTTCTACTCTTAATGGTTTACAATCACTGTAGTAATAACGGCTTTTATCTTCCTCTATAGGCTGAGATCAATCCAATTGTCTTCTTTTTTTAGCTTTTTTGGCAACATTGACCTTTTGACCCCTAATGACCTTTGATCCTGGTATACAAAAAAACCTCGTATACACAGCAAAAATGCATTGTTCCAATGCAATAAAAAAAAATTCTACTACGGTTAGTTCTGGAGATAAAATTCTTAAAAATTATTGACCTTAAAACCGAACTGACCTTAAATGAACCTTTGACCTCAAAATAAAATACCTGGCATACACCATGTAACATGAATGCTACCTACATATTTAGTCACTGTACTTGTTTGGGTTTTGAGATACCAATTTTTGAAATTTGTAATAAATTTTTGGTTTGACCGGAAGTGACCCCTTAATGACCTTTGATCCTGAAACTGTTGACAACCCGAAGACCCTGTCTAGTAACAATACATGTGTCAATGACGTACCACTCTGTAACTAGTAAGGACAGCATTTGTGATATTTTCACAATTTTTGGCTTTGAAACCGAAATACCCCCTTAATGACCTTGACTCTATCCCGAAGCACCCTATATGAAACAAGTGTCAGTGGTTCCTCTTAACCAGTTTAGTTGATATCGGCGTAATGCTGTAGGAAGCAAGATAATTTGTAACATTCAATTGACATCTTTGAACCCTGTGGCGGGTCAGTCAGATGGGGGTCAAAGTCCTATGGCAGGTGATGTTTCGCTGAGCGGTCATTTGGTGGCAAACTGGTCATATTGTGTCAAGCCACACTGGAGCTATAAGCACATTGACCAAAAGAAAGAAAGAAGTAAAGAATGAAACCGCTAGTAAAACAGACACAGCCCGATTTCAATCGGCTGTGTAATAAAGAAAGAATTCGAACGATCACAGTATATCATGCGGCTCACCGCCTGATATAATGATTCCAAAAATACACCTTTGTGTAAGACTTTCAAACTAATTATTTTACGAGATGATCCGCAGTTTCAAATCAATACACACATTTTTGAAAAATGTTTGCACAGTTGTGTTGAT